>JAJLUL010000239.1:0-22230 GCA_030564325.1 Blastobotrys capitulatus | reverse complement strand
AAGATGGTAAAATTGGATTTGAATTTAAATGTTATGATGGACCAATTGATGATTTAAAAAGAAAATTAATTGATACCAAAATTTTAAAAAATACTGAAATGTTTATGCCAGATTATACACCAGATTTAGGTGAAAATAAAAAAACTTTTTATATTGATATTGAAGGCTATTTTACACCAGAAGAAGATGGTGAATATGAATTTGGTTGTGTTGTTAATGGTACTGCTAATGTTTATATTGATGATAAATTATTAATTGATAATACTACTACACAAACAAGAGGTTCTGCATTTATGGGAACTGGTACTGTTGAAGAAAAAGGTCGAATTGCAATGAAACAAGGTCAATGCTATAAATTTGAAGTTAAATTTGGTGGTGCAGCTACATCAAAATTAGAAGAATCTAGTACTGTTGTTTTTGGTGGTGGTATGAAACTTGGTATGAGAAAAGTAGTTTCACCAGAAGATGAATTAGCACATGCAGTTGAATTAGCAAAAAATAGTGATCAAGTTGTTTTATGTTTAGGTTTAACAGGAGAAATTGAAAGTGAAGGTTTTGATAGAGATAATATGGATTTACCAAAAGGTACTACTGAATTAGTTGAAAAAATTGTTGCTGTTAATCCAAATGTTGTTGTTGTTTTACAATCTGGTACTCCAGTTACTTTACCATGGGTTGATAAAGTTAAATCTATTATTCATGCATGGTATGGAGGTAATGAAACTGGTAATGGTATTGCAGATGTTTTATTTGGTGATGTTAATCCATGTGGTAAATTACCATTATCATGGCCAAAAAGAAATCAAGATAATCCAGCATATTTAAATTATAATAGTGATAATGGTGTTGTTGTTTATGGTGAACAAGTATTTGTTGGATATCGATATTATGAAGCAATTGATAAAGAAGTTTTATTCCCATTTGGTCATGGATTATCATATACTAAATTTGAATTTAAAAATTTAAATGTTTCAATTAATAATGATAAATTAGTTGTTAAATTAAATGTTTTTAATATTGGTGATAAATTTGGTAAACAAGTTGTTCAAGTTTATGTTGGTCAACAAACTCCATTAGTTAAACGACCAGTTAAAGAATTAAAAGGTTATACTAAATGTGAATTAAATGGTGGTGAATCTTGTAATGTTTCTGTTGATATTGAATTGAAATATGCTTGTTCATATTGGGATGCTTCAAGAGATCAATGGATTATGGAAAAAGGTGATTATGATGTTTTTGTTGGTGATTCTAGTTCTAATGTTTTGTTATCTCAAACTTTTTCAGTTCCAGAAACTATTTGGTGGACTGGGTTGTAATAGCTTATAATAATAATAAATTTTTAGTGTAGTATTGAAAATGTTTCACCTGTAGATTATTAGTGTAAGACACGCGTTTTGTTATAAGCGGAGAAGTACCGATTTTTTTTTTCTCCATAAAATCCCAACTATTCTTTTTTTTCCAACTTAACAACATAATGAAATTTGATCAGTTTTTCTTTTGGACTGGATTATTATCCAATTCAATTAATTCAACCACAAGATTATTACCTGAACCTCGTAATATTCAATATAGAAATACCGGTCCAATCGCTATTAGTCAAAATTTACAAATTAAAACTGATAATGAATTAATTAAAGAAGCATTTGATAGATTTACAACTCGTTTAAAAAAAACTAGTGAATCAATTCAATCAGAACATCAAAATCAAGTTATTGATACTGTTGTTGTAAATTATGTTAATAATGTACCATTACAACATGGTGTTGATGAAGGATATAAATTAAATGTTAATGAAGCAAGTATTGATATTAAAGCAAAAACTCAATGGGGGGTTTTAAAAGGATTAATTACATTAGAACAATTAATTAAATCTAGTAATAATGAACAATATATTATTGAAAATGCAGTTAAAATTAGTGATTCTCCATTATATGATTATAGAGGTGTTCATATTGATACAGCAAGAAATTTTTATAGTATTGAAAGTTTAAAGAGACAACTTGATGCAATGGAATTAAGTAAAATGAATGTTTTCCATTGGCATTTAACTGATAATCAAGCATGGCCAATTTTTATTAAAAGTTTCCCACAAATGATTAATGATGCATATTCAACAAAAGATGTTTATAATATTGAAGATGTTAAAGAATTAGTTCAATATGCTTATAAAAGAGGTATTAGAATTGTTCCAGAATTAGATATGCCAGGTCATTCTGCTGCTGGTTGGAAACAAATTGATCCAAATTTATTAGTTTGTTTAAATGAAAATTGGGAAAAAACTGCTGTTCAACCAACAACTGGTCATTTAAATATTTTAAATGATGATTTATATCCAATTTTAAAACAAATTTTTAATGATGTTAGTGATTTATTTGAAGATGATTGGTTTCATGTTGGATTTGATGAATTAAATGTTGGTTGTTATAAAACAGATTCAAATACTTTAAATTGGATTGAAGAAAATAATAAATCATGGTCAGATTTAACTCAATATTGGGTTGATAAAACTAAAGAAATTTTTTATAATAAACCAAATCGAAAATTAATTATGTGGCAAGATTCAGTAACTTCAAATGATATTGCAGCTAGAGATATTCCAAAGGATACTACTTTACAAGTTTGGATTCCAAGTGAAAATTTACAAGTTGTTAAAGATATTATTAAAAAAGGTTATAATGTTATTTTATCACCAGCTGATTTCTTATATTTAGATTGTGGATTTGGTGGATGGATTGGTAATGATACATCAGTATTTGAAACAAAAAATGAACAAACTGATAGTTGTAGTTATAATTATGGTCCAAGTGCTGGTTCATGGTGTGGTCCTTATAAATCTTTTCAAAGAATTTATTCATTACCATTAGATGAATTAAGTAATGAAGAAAAAAAACATGTTATTGGTGCTTCAACTGCTTTATGGAGTGAACAAACTGATGATAAAACTGTTGATAATATGATTTGGCCAAGAACTGCTGCATTAGCTGAATTGTTATGGAGTGGTAATAAAGATTCTAATGGTAAACATCGTTCTATTAATTTATTACCAAGAATTTTAAGTTTTAGAGAAAGATTAGTTGATAATGGTATTAATGCTGCTCCATTAATGCCTCGATGGTGTTTAGGTAGAGAAGATCAATGTTTAGCAAGTAATAGTTAAAATAAACAAAGAAGCCGCATATTTGTCCGGCTTTTATGTTGCAATTTATTGTTGGGAGTTTCTTATTTAAACCCCTATAAATTTTTTTTTGTTGCCGTACATTAATTTTTTTTTCCCCGCTTTATTCGTTAAATTAGATATATTTTGTTGTACTTGACCTTTTTTTTTGACTACAGCCTCACCTAACTTAAAAAAATAAACAACATCATCATCTACATGACTACCAATGGAAGAGAAGGACAACAACAACAAAAAACCTAAACAAAAAAGAAGTGTTGCATGTGTAACATGTAGAAGACAAAAAAGTAAATGTATTGTTAGCAATAAAGAAGCAGAACCTGTTAAATGTGATAGATGTATTCAATCAGGTATTGAATGTAGATTTGAAATTAGAGCAAATGATAAACAATGGACAACATTAGTTGAAGAAAGATTAAAAAAATTAGAAGATGGTTTTCAAGAATTATTAAATATTGTACAAAATAATTTAGGTTCTCCAGTAGCTGAACAATTAAGACCAAAAGTTGGATTAATGAATAATGAATTAAAATTAATTGGTGAAATGGTAAATCCAATATCTGAAGAACCACCAGTTAAAAAAATTAAATTAAATAATAATAATTATAATGATCCAATTAATTCAAAAATTTTAAATATTCAAGAAGCAAAAGATTGTATAAATTTTTTTAATACCAAATTAGCCAAATATTTACCAATTTTGGTATTTAAATATTTACCAGAATTTGATATATCAATAAGAAAAGAATCACCATTATTATTTGCATCAATTTTAACAGTAGCATCATTATATTATACACCATTTCAGGAAAGGCATGAATCATTGAAAAAAAAATTTGAAATTTGTGATTATAATACAACAACTCTTCAACATACTATTCATACAATTTTAGCACAAAGTTTAGCTGGAGCATGGCTTGGTGGAGAATTTGGATTTAAAATGTCATTAAAAGCAAGTGATATTGCAGGTACATTATTACCAGAATTTCAAGCTCAATTACAAGATTCAAAACAAAGAGAAATGATTAGTTCAATTGGTTTAATGACTTATATAATTGAACAAAGATTAAGAATTATACATGCAAGACCAGTTGATCCAAGTCAAATAGTTGATGGTAAAAGAAGAGATGTTTTTTTTGCACAATTTTTATCATCACAAATGCAACATAGAAAAGAGGGACATCATGAAATGGATGGTGCTGAATTAAAGATTACTGCTAATGTAGAATTATGTGCAATTACTTTAATGTTACAATTAGATTTATATCGAGAAATTAGATTAGATGTTATAAACCATTGGAATTATCAATTAGATAAATGGTTAGCAGAATGGATGGGGAAATTAACTGTTTATTTATCACCAAGTTCTTGGAAACCAGTATTTTTAACATTTCATTTTGCAAAATTATTTTTAAACAGTTTAATTATTAATAAAAATAATTTACAAATTGATTCTGATACAAGAGAAAAAATTTTAAAATCAGCTGAAAATTCTGCTTTAGATATTATTGAAATGTTAATTAAAGATAAAGATACTGAAAGATTAATATCTTTTGGTCCTATTTTTTATCCAACTATTTTTATAACAGCTGGGGCATTGTTATTAAAATTAGTATCAGTTGCATCAAGTATTAATTATTTAATTGATGAAAATAAAGTGATATCAATGGTTCAAGAAACTTATGATTCATTAGCTGAAAAAATTTCTCCTGAATTACCTTGTTTTGGTTCTATACAAAATTTAAAATCTGCATTAAATAATATGAAAGAACCATTACCTTTACAAGAACCAGTACCAATTTATAATAATAATAATAATATTGAACAACCAATTTGGAGTTTTACACCATTCCATCAAACTGTTCAAGATCAAATACCAATTGATTTTGATGCTACTTCGGCTCTATGGACAATTCCAAATACGGAATTTATGGTTGATGCATATTCTGCAAGTTTATTAGGTTCTTTAGGTGATATTGGAATTTAGATCAAATTAGTTGATTGATAATGCTAAAGCAGCAGTACTACCAGGATCTTTTACCACACTAACATTTTCAAATTTTAATGAATTAATTAATAAATTTTGAAATTCTTCAACACCATTTAATGACCCACCAAGAATTAATAAATCTTTTGAAGGGTCAATTAAATCAACAATTAATCGTTCAATCATTTCTGTTAAATGTTGAATAGCATTTTGAACGATTTTTAATGCATTTGATTCTTTATATTCAAATGCACCTTTGAATACTAATTCACATAAACTTGCAATTTCATTTTTTGATAATTCTAATTGTAATATTTTAATATGTAAATTAGTTCCATCTTTTAAATTTAATTTATTTAAAATATCAATTTGCCATTTATCAAAATTTGGTTTAGAATTTCTAATCAATCTTAAATCATTAATTTTTAATAAAGATTTTAATCCTTCTAATCCAATCCAATAACCAGATCCTTCATCACCTAATAAATTACCAAATCCACCAGTTCTACCAATTAGATTTTTATTTTCAAATGCCATTGCAACTGAACCTGTTCCTGCAATAACACCAATTCCTTTTGATTTATTTTTTAATAATAATTCACCTGCTAATAAATTAGCATCTGTTGTTAATATAATATCATTAATTTCAAAATGTTGTTGTAATTTTTCTAAAGTTTGTTTATATAATTTAGAATCTGATGCTCCAACTCCTGCTACTCCACACCATATTTTTTGAAATTTTGGTATCTCATTATTTTTAAATGTATTGATTAAAGCTTCTGTTATTGAATTTATCATACCATCAGGTCCAACTGTTGATACATTCGAACTTTTATTTGCTTCACCTTTTGCTATAATTTGTTTATTATTATTAGCAATAAACACTCTTGTTTTTGTACCGCCTCCGTCTATTGATAAGAACATGTTTTATTACACTTTTTAATTTTTTTGGGATCTAATGTTTATTATTAAGTTTTTTTTTTTTGATGTATTTTTTTTGTTAGTTGTTGTAATCAGCTGGTATATTAGCGGTACTAGGTTGTACGGTTAAATCGCCGGTAGTTCCACGCGTAACGGGTAAAATTCGCCGAGTATAGTCTACGCTTAAAAGATTTCGGCGAGTATAACCTTACTGAACTACGTCTAGTATCGATCACTGATACATGTTTGATTCTTTCAGATTTAACATGAATCATCAAAAAAATACAATGCATTATGCCTAATTAAAACAAGTTTTTTTTGTTGAATGATTTACAAATCTTTTATTATTAAAGGTATTAAAAGCTTATTATCACTTGAATCGATTAATGGTTTCCTACTATGTCCATAATAAATAAAAACAAATAAATTTTATCATCATGAGACAACAAAAACAAAAAAAAAGTGGAGAACTATTTTAAGATCTTTTTTTTTTGGGATTTCATATACATGTATTCAACCGTTAAGATCTGAAGAATTGAGATTTAGAAATTGAAACCTTCAAAGTTCCTTTCAAGCGATCAATATAACATTGAAACAAAAATGTGACCATAAAGTTATGATATCTACTTTTCGATAAGATATTTTAGAAAAATATCTATGTATCATTTTGGATTGTATATTCTTGATGCTCATGCGGCTTGCAAACTGTTGATATTATTACAATAATAGATAGGTTTGAATACCCCACACTATACTTATTCATAGCTACGTTGGACGTTGAATATGTAGAGAAACCCTATATTTACTGTGCCATCAAAGAAAAATTTACCACAAAAATAATCAATTAAATTAAAACTAAATCGTTTGACTAAAAAATTGAAACCCAGTTATACTTGGTAGTATAGTTTACCGGGTTACAAATGGCTCACACACAAGAGATATCCTAAGGAAAAACATTTTTTTAGATGCCCCACCTTTTTTGCAGGGAAACAACACACACTGATACATATGATGTCGCACCGTAACTCTTAATGTTACTATCAAGCTTTTTTACAAATAGAAGAATAAAAAGAATCTTACTCAGGAAGTATTTTCAGTTAAATTTTGAAATAATTCAAGATTGATTGAGAAGTATCAGGTAGATATTGAAGAAAAGTCTTTGAGTCATCATTTTGATGAATTGTTAACAAGGATTGGGTCTCAAAAACTTAATTCGAACTTAAAATCAAAAGTATGTACTAACGCTAGTATTTTTACTAAGCAAATTTTTTTCATTAAAATGGGATATGTTTTTAGCTCAATAATGCTCTTTCTCATTTCTTCAGTAGATACAGCTGTAGCCTTGGATCGTCAGATACTTGATCTGATCATTATGAAAAATAATGTAAGACACCCGAAATGAGGCTTGTTTATGCTTATTCTTTAGGTGGGTTACTAATTGGCAACGCGTCATGCAGGGAATGAATATCTCTTTAAAATGAAGAATTTATCACAATTAAACTTCTAAGTTGATCTATCAATGATATATTGTATGTTAAATATCTAAACATGCACTGTAATAGGGCTGTAATAGTTTGCTTCTATTCTTGTGATATTAATTACAATCACTGCTATACATAGAGGGCTCAAGATAACAACAATCAAATACAAGTCCAATAAAAAGAAGTATGTTTAATCAAATTTATAAAATTCAAGTTCATATAGTTTAATTGAATAGTTCTGACCATTGCTGATGACCATCAGGCTAAGCTAGGGCGTTCACAATTACAAGTTGTAGATCAAAATCTTTTATTGTTGGCTGGTTCAAACTGCTAAGTAACATTCTTGAGCTAAGAAATGGCGATTCTAAGATTTTGCCATATGATTCCAAACATGCTTGTTGATTTTTGGTTACATATAGTGTATACAGAACATTATGATCTTTATAGCATACATATATATTCTATGAAGTATATCAAAGGCGTTGTTCAAATATTGTCCACGGCTAGTATATCTTAATTTTTCAATAGTAGATTATTGGTTATTATTAAATTCTTGGTCCCGTCACAAAGACAAGATTCCAGAAACATCAAGACTTCTCCAGTATTTTCAATAACCAAGTGAAACCTGGGGAGTTGTACTAGATACCAATCTCTTTTTTTTTTTCTGGAGTTGAAACATTCAAACTATCTTCATTGGGGAAGTAATATAAATGGATATGATCAAAGTTGTAGATTTTAATTTTCTGAATAAATATAATTCATGTAGTAGAATAAGTTAATATCATGATCGATGTATCATTAATGATTGGACCCTCTAACCATGCGGCTTTGAAAAGAATTTTAAAATTTTATATGAATTTTTTTGAATCTACAGGTTTTAATACCCCACACTATGCTTCTCCATAGCTACGTTGAGTAAGATGAATTTGTTACTGTTACCATCATGAAAAAAAAAAAAAATCATCCTTAAACTGCTACTTTGAAAATATTCATTAATCAATAATTAAATCACATTCGAATAAATTTAGGCTACAATTAATTCATACCCACATATCTTCAAACCATGAATAACATGATCTATTAATTAAAAAAAAAAAAGACATATCATCGATATTTTTAAGATTTAGATTGATATCTGTTGAGATTGATATCATTAAATCTTATATCTATCCTATCTTTGAAAAAAAAAAAAATCTTGTTATCTTAAAGTGTTTCTTTGATATATTCCTAGAGTAGAAAATTATCGCTTAGTATTATAACGTTCTAAATTTGAATCTACATACTGTGCGCAGAACATCTGAGTAAACAACAACAAGAGACATAAAAAAAAGACTAAACAGATTTTGCCCCACCTTTTGCAGATAAACGATATGCAATATTATGATGTCGTATCTCGCAACGTTACTATCAAGCTTTTTTCAAGAAGATACATTTGATGCTTATTAAGAAGTAATAGTAAAAGTTTATAGTGTTAACAATAGATGGATCGAGTTATAGATTCTTAGGTGGTAAGGCTTAAAAATAATTAATAAGAAAGCCCTGAGTTTTTCCTTGGTGTGATTCAGTCTTACCTTGGCATAAAGCTCTTTTGACAAATCTTTTATAGTTACTCGGTGTTCGATTATACTGGCCAAATTATACAGTATACCACAGGTTCTCTATAATGTAGTGTAAACTTTTTTTTTGCCCCGCTTCTCTATTAAGAATCGATGCATCATGTCTACTTCATTCAGTATCATACTTAAAACGACAAAAAAATTATCTGAGTGGTTGGTGTAGCATTATACAAAAATAGGAGCACCTAAATGTTATGATAGATCATGACTATTTACAAAACAAGACGGTTTTTATCGATTAAGAGATGAAAATTTCAGATAAAAACTTTACCCCATAATTTTTTTTTTTAATCATAGATCGTGAAGATAACAGTACAACTCTACACTAAATTGATAAAAAAAAAGTACATCAAGATCAGGGACACCAAATCGAGAGGTAAATGAAAAAAAACCGATAAAAAAGATGATCGATCATTTCGACCGGATGGAACCGATTCTTTTCGATAAATTGATACCTTTAATAAATTTTTCAGATCAGATTTTAAAATCTAACATCGATACCTGTGGTACTTATCTTTCTAAAGAGATTTTAATAATCTGCACCATTGCAGTTTTGAATTACCAATCCAATGGTTTGATCGAACTTAGTAATAAACTATTTCAAATTGGTGCCTTTAAATGAAAAACTCCTCTAATGTTTAAATACTTATTATAATTTATAATATATAGCAAAAAAAAAAAAAACTGAATAAGTGCATTGTGATCAGTCTCAATATTAACTGGTACTACCAATAGTAAATCAAACATTATAAACCATATTTTTTTGAATACAGTACCAATTCCATATGAGGGTTCAAGTTTAAGGCTTGATAATACTAAAATAACAGCCTTGTGCACAGTCAGTTTGAATTACAAAACAAACGGTGGGGATTGATTGTTCGCTGGTTTCACTCAACTCATACCCAAAATAAAAAAAAAAAAGATGCGCAAGAAAATTTTTTTTTTGATTATATTTTCTTTTTCCAAGATTTTTTTTTAGACAAAAGAAAAATTAAAAAAAAAAAAAAGCGGAGTGAGGAAAAAATATTCAAGCCCTTTCTAACATCCCTAAATGTTAATACGGCCCCTCATTTTCAAAAAGATAATCCTGAGATTGTTTTTTTTTTTTTTTATTTTATTTTTTCGATCAAAAATCTGTGTATAACAAGCATTAAACTGTTCTGGAGAGTTGTATCGATAATAGCCTTTACTGATAATATTTAAAAAAAAAAAAAACAAATTAATGGTTAAGGTAACGTTATTTTTAATGTCTTATTTATAGTTTATAAAAATTATATAAAAATAATCAAACTTCCCCATATTTTTCATTAAAGTTTTTTTTTTTTTTCTTCTTTCTTTTCTCCTTTCTCTATTCATTCATAAAATAAATTCGAATCATTTAGTAATCAACAACAATCAAACAGAAAACTTTCCGATTCTATCTAATCAATAAATAAATAAATAATAATAATGGCATTAGCTGATGATACTCGTCCAGATAATGCTGGAGTTAAGCATTACGATCCAAAAGAAGGATTAAAACAAGATGGTTTTATGGGAACTGTCAATAGATGGAGAATCCATCCATGGGTTCAAGGTATGTTTTGTTTTTTTTTAAAAAAAAAAAAAAAAAAAGCTTCTAGATCGGTCAAAGTTTCCGTATTATCAGTACGATCGGGGGATTTCGCCGGTTGGGCTTGATAAGCTGATACTTGACCGTTTTGAGCCTTTAAAAAATAAGAAACTAACAGAGTTAGTCATCGCGATAGCCCTGGTCGCATTCTGTAGCCCTGGGATATATAACGCCCTTAGCGGAGTTGGGGATACGTTCTATCCTTTATATATTATCAATTGATGTTTGAATTGGCTTTGAAATGGCTTTTTTTCTTGATGATTTGGATGTTTTTGAGTGTTGAATGTTGGTGCGGCTCAAAAAAAATTCATGTCGGTCGACCTCGCGCGGCTCAAAAAAATTTCTGCCGATCTCGCGCGCGCGGCTCAATCATAAAAAAAAAAGATTTCAAAACTAAATTCAAAGATCATAATTAAATAAGAGAATTTACTAACATTAAAATACGTGGTGGTCAAGTTGATTACACAACCAATGCTAATGCATCAATTGCATTATTATCATGTACAGCAGTTACTGCTGTTTTTATTGCAGGTCCATTATTAGCTTTATTAGGTCCACGAAATTCATTATTAATTTCTGTTTGGACATATGCATTATATTCTGGTTCATTATTAAATTTCAGTCATACTAATAATAGTGCATTTGTTATTGCATCAGGTGCTTTATTAGGTATTGGTAGTTCATTTTTATGGGTTGCTCAAGGTGCAATCATGACTTCTTATGTTCCAGAATCTCATAAAGGTCGAGCAATTGGTGTCTTTTGGTTTATTTTTAATATTGGTGGTACTATTGGTTCATTAATTTCATTTGGTCTAAATCATGATTTAGAAAATGATACTGGTACTGTTAGTGATTCTACTTATATTGCATTTATTGTTATTATGTTGATTGGCTGGATTTTATCTCTTTTAATTTGTTCACCAAAACATATTGCAAATCGAGAAATGTTACAAGAATTAGAACGGGATAATAAAGGTTTGGATGATAATAAGAAATTTGATATGGAAAAATTAACTCGTTCATTTAAACGATTCTTTAAAGTTGCAATTAATTGGAGAATTATTTGTTTATTACCATTTTTTTTCAGTGCCAATGTTTTTTATCCATATCAACAATCTATTGTTAATGGTAATACTTTCAATGTTAGAACTCGATCATTATCAGGTGCATTATATTGGATTGCACAAATGTTTGGTGGTTTAGTTATGGCAGGTATTTTAGATTTATTACCAATGGGTCGAAAGAAAAGAGGTATGGCCGGTTGGGTCTTTTTATTCGTTGTTACCATGGGTATTTGGGGTGGTGGTTTAAAATACCAACGAGTTTTGGAAGATCGTGCTAGACATAACATGGATGATTTACAAACAATTGATTATAAAGATGGATCAGAATTTTTAGGACCATTCTTTTTATACTTCTTTTATGGAGCCTTTGATTCATTTTGGCAAGGTTATATCTATTGGTTAATGGGTGCCTTATCAAACTCTGCTTATGAAAATGCAGTTATGGTTGGTTTATATAAAGGTGTTCAAGCAGCTGGTGGTGCAATGGCAAATGATTTATTATCACATTCTGATGTTTTTGGTGAAGAAAAACGATATTCTTGGATGAGTCAATTCGCTGCATGTTGGGGTTTATCAGTTGGTTCATTATTAATTTGTTTACCAACTGTTTTTGCAATTACTGAAACTAATGTTACTGAAACTCCAGAAGAAACTGAAGAAGAATATAATGCTAAAGAAAATAATGATGAACCATTAAAAGCAACTGCAACTCCAGAAGAAAAACGAGTTAAGGAAGAAGTTTAATCTTTTTCTCTTTTTTTTTCTTTTAATGTTTTGTTTTTCATTTTTTTTTTCTTTTATTATTAATGACTTTTTTCTATTTTAGAGATTTTTAATATCTTTTTTTTAACGTTTATTTTTATAATGCATTTTTATTGTTTTTTCTTTTTTTAAAATGGTTTATAAAATCCATATAACTATATATATATTTTTAATTGTTTAATCTATTTTTTTTTTTTTTTCTTTTTGAAATTTGCTTTCCTTCAAATCTTTTTGATTATTTTGAATAGTCTATATATTCATAGCGCTATAGCGTTAATTTTGCAAATAAGAAATTTTAAGTTGTTTTTGATACGGCTGAATCTATTAGATCTCAGTCAAAGATGCGGCTTACCGAATCTCGTTTAATCGTATAATTAATTAAATTATATATGATTTGTACTAGTGCTGTGTTACATTACTTGGCCATGGCCCAATTGCAGCTCACTTACAACAAATTTACACTCTTTATTCACTCTATTCTAATTAAAAAAAAATTATATATCCATGATTTTTTTGAAACGAAGATCCACGAACTTTCGGAATAGAAATCTTCTTAAAGTTGTTTCTTTTGACCTATTTTTATACCTGAGAATCCCTAACCCAAAATTTTGCCACTTACCAGCTGTATACTACATACTTTCCAAGTGTCTGGTCGAATCAAAAGCCCAATTTAGTTACTTAACCCTTACCAACATTATACACGGATTCCAATAACTGCCTTAACTATTCATTTGCATTTCGTACCATGTACAACAAAACGAACTTGACCTCGTGAATATTAGTTTTTGTTTTATTTTTTAAACCACTGTATTACAATATCAATCCAAAATTTAATGTTACATTGAAAAAAAAAAAAAAATTTAAGGGGGAGGGGCAATTTTTTTTTTTTTTTTTTTGATTCTTTTGCCGTACAGCTTGCATCAAAAAAAAAAAAAAAAAGAACGGGTCACCGTTTTAAATCTTAGTATAGTATGAATAGGCGTTCCGGGTTTGTAATACTTTTACAGTAGTACAATACAATACTTCAAATTTAAGGATAGAGTACTACAACTGTAAGATCATACATGTATATATATCATTAATTTCGAATTACAGTAGGGAATAGTTATTATTAGTGCACCAATATAATTATGAGAAATAAATATAAAAAAAACAGGGCCCTAGAATGAATAAAAAAGTACTTTTTCTATTGAATGTATTGGTGGGTAAGGTTAATTGTTAATTGATAACTGTACCGAGATTTAAATCATTTGTTCATTTTTTGTGAAAACATTATAAAGATCAGTCCTACATAGCTTGTACTTAACTGAAAAGATGGTATAACAGGCTTGAGGACGTACTAATTGTAATAAAGGCTTTTATCCCGAAAACGAAAGAAATAAAAAACGCGTCAAAATGTACAATTGTACACGTTAAATTGTTTTGAAGATTACTGGTATTAAATTGCCAGCTTACTTTACTTACCAGGTAACACCTTCATGACCAACAATAATATATGGATGAACCCCAACACTTATCCTAAATCCTGGATACACCAATTATAAAGATTATAAATATCATTTAATACGATAAAACGCGTCAAACTCTCGTTACTAAGCGGACTATCCCAAGTCGAAACAAAACGTTTTTCTACAGCAATATATTTCTGTATGATCTGTGTGCTCAAAAAAAAAAACTTCTTCTAAACTCCCAAACTCTTAAACCACTTAAACTTTCACAACTAAATTTTTTACCACAAAACATACTACGCGGTTATGAAGATTTACTCTTTTTTGGTATAGACACTATCATGAAAAAAATCTTCCTTTTATCAAAATAATTGCTCGATTATTAGTTAAAGCTTACCATTCAATATTGGTTTTCAATAATCTTAAAAACCATGACTTTCATTCTTTGAAATATGATCAATAATAACTATCCAATTTGAACTAGAAATATGATAAGTAGCTGGATCAAAATTCTCAATACCATCATTGACGCTCATATATTAAAATGAATATATCTCTTATTGGAGCTCAGGTTTTTCTATCATTTAATATAATACCGACAGGTCTTCGTTGAACTGTCGGTTTTTAAGTAATGATTATCGAGATTTCGTTATTTTCAGAAAAAGACTGTTAGGAGTTTGATAGTATGGCTTGGGAATCGTTATTGAATCGATTTTGGGGTTATTAACTGGTCTAATTTTCTTGAAGTTTAATTAGTTAAATACTAATTAATTAACTTTACCACTATCATTTAATAATGAGTAGCAGACTTATTATACTAGATTGAAGTACCCATCAATATGATTAGAAATCAAAAAATTTGGGTTTCTTGCATGCATTATCAGTTTTATTAAAAGAGTTACAAGTATAAGAAGTTTTGTATTATTTCATGATGGAACAAGATTATAAAAGTTTGGGGTAAAGATGTGATTATTTAACTGAATTGGTAGTTAAAATGCTTGATCAACTGCTAAATATAAACTTTATATTATTACAAGAGAAGAAAATTAATTTAATTTAATTTTTTAAACAACAATAACTATCTGGATAAATGACTAATATACTTCATGAATCTTTTCTTCATTTGAAAAACTTCAGGTAAACATGATGTCATATTTGATGAAATGATAATATCTCGCAAAGTGGGTGGAATCTTATTAGTATCATCATTCATCAATTGGATATTAACCAATTGTGATCGTTTCAAAAGATAATCCTGCTCCAAGGTTTCGATTTGTTGACAGAAATTTATTCTGAAAGGAAACGGTGGAGGTAATGAAAATTCTAGATCAAGATTAAAAGTTTTAGGTTTCATTACTGAATTAACATACTCAACCAAATATTCAACTGATTTTGATTTCCAATTTTGGAACTTCATATAATCTCAATTCAATCAAAATATTTTTTTTTACCAATAATTCTTTATTATCTTTATATTTTTCATCGAAATCATTTGAAATTTCATCAACCAATCGTTTCACATTCTTGAAATTTTCATATAAACATCTTAAATATCCAATCAATTCATTAAATGCTTCACCTAAACTTGTTCTTCTTCTAAATGACCCATTATTATTTTGATTAACTAATGCAATGAATTGGGGAGTTAACTTGGTGGCATTAATTTCTAACAATTTACCTTTTAAAAAATCAACAAATCTTTGGTATCTTTTTAAATCTTTCTGTTGGTAAATAAATTTAACAACTGGATCAAATTCATATTTATCAAAAATTTCATCACACAATTCATGAGTCAAAACACCATTATGTGGTCCAATAGAAGCTAATAATGCTAATTCAATTATTTCCAATTTTTTATTGCCCAAAATCCAATCCAACATTGCAGCTTTTGATGCAAATTGTAAAGAAGAAACTTGACTAAAAAAAATAACCTGCTTTTCTTGTGTATTAATATCGCAATTAATAGAATAATTATCAGTAGTACCATCAAATCCATTATAACTAGTATAAACGTTTGGATAAACAGATAATAAACATGAAGCTTTTGGATCAAAACCATCATTAAATTGTGTATCATAAAACTTTTTAACCAACCCAACAATAGCAGCATTTGGCTCTTTTCTATTTGATTTAGCTTCTTTATACAAGTAACAATTTAAATTACCTTGAACAGTATATTCTTTAGCATTTACCCTCAAAACATGGGCAATTAAAATTGTCCAAAATTTTAAAATATCATTACTAGTAAATGCAGATACATATAACCTTTTTAATGTATAAATTTTATTTTGATTATTTTTATCTTTAATTTTTAGGATTAATGGAATAACTCGTCTCTTCAATTCATCTTGTTCTGCTTTTTGTTCAGCAGTTAATTCTTCATCTTTTAAATAAAAATTTTGATCAAATTCAACACTAATTGATTTATTAATACCAATTATTACACAATCGGTTTTAAAAACTTTAAAATTTGAATCTAATTGTTTATTTGAAATAACCTTATCAATTTGTTCCATTGTACCATTATCAGTTTGACCACCCATAACTCCAGTCAAAACAATAACATCACAATTTAAATTTTTTGCAGTTTCAAAATATGATTTTATATTATCAATTACTTTTTTTTCACAATTATACATTAAAGTTCTTAACCCACCTTTTGACATATTTTGTTTATTATCTTTTAAATATTCTTGTAATCTAACAGGAGCACAATTTAAATAATTTTCTGGTTCAACAAGTTCCAATGATTTATTTTGACCATATTTAATAGTTGATGTTTTTAATAATCCATTTGAAATGTTGACATTGATGCTTTGAAAACATTGTTGAATTTCCCACCAAAAACTTGACAAATATCGACTTCCTAATTCATATTGGGTAGCTTCTTCAATTGAATTTGGTTCTTGTGGCTCAGTAATATATTCTTCATATTTTACAGCTTCTTTATCATATGCTGCTGCTTCTTCAGCTGCAGCTAATTTTAATTTTAATTTTAAATTTTTATCTAATTGTTTATCTTCATTCAAACTTGTTGTTACAAAATTCTCAGCTTCTTTAATATCCTTAAAATATTTTGATTTAATAAAATCTTTCAAATCTTGATGTTTTGAATCTAATTTTGAAATTTCAACTTCTAATTCTTCAATTAATGTTTTTTGTTGTTTTTCTATTTTCAATTTGCTTTTTGTTGTTTTATTGTGTTGAGATTGGTTGGCATTATAGTCGACCATTTCAGTATCAGATTCTGAATTTGAATCTACATCAAAATCAACAACTTGATTGGAACTGTTCTCACGATGTTGTTTAGAAGGTGAGACTTGAGCACTGTCGCTGCAAACTCTTTTTTTTTTATTTGATGAACCCATAAATAAATCTTTAAATGGTAAATTGAAATAAAGGGTGTAGTTGAAAAAAACAAGAACTAGTTTGAAAAACTTTTTAAAAGAGGATTTTTAAGCATATATATAATATAAACTAGGATCTTTAGAAAAAAAAAATTATTTGAGGCATTCATAGCCCTGCAATATTTTTAGTGCGTTTTTTATATACATGAACATATTTTGAATTAAATTATTATTGCTGTAAAAAAATTTTAGCTCCAAACGCGTATGCATGCTAAGGTAACCTCTGTGTAATCATAACAAGATGGTCTAGTTCAATTATTAGATTATGGTTAAAGGAATCATCATGATCGATCCATCATAGCTCTTAGTTTTTCAATATGTTGATCGAAAGGTTTTTTTTTAAATTAAGGGGTGTATTTTGATATATTTTTATAACCAATAATATTTCGTATGCAATTAGGATATATAGCAATATAATAGGAACTGGTTAAATTTGTAGAAAATCTATATTTAAGTATCAGATATTTATACCAGGTATGGTAATAGTCTACCACCCTGGTTAGTATCAGATATGTATGGAGCACTACTAGTGCCTGCCATATTGTACAATCGATTGTTCACAAAATGTCTCAAATCTACTTGAATGATCTGACTTGGATCTGATACATTTGTGTTAACTTCAATCATTCAGTGTTCAAATCAATCAAATTGGCGTTGGAAAAAAAAAAAGGATCTCGAGGTAGATTAAAGCTCCGATCCTTTAGCTAAATTAGAGACAAATTACTAATGCTTTCATTTAATAAAGCTAAAGATTTTACTTACTGCAGTAAATTCATGATCTTACAAACAAATTTTTTCATGCTGATGTATACCAGTAGGTAGGTTACTGAAATTGCTTGAATAATCAATCGACTAAATCAAATTTAACATATGATATTTTCCTTTGTAGCATACACATTATAGGATTTAAAGCTCTATAAGATATATTATAAACAAAAAAAAAACTAACAAGCATTCGAAATACTTTGTCCATACTATAGATTAGATCCAAAATACTTTATTCACACCATATAATAATTCTATATAATAAAAGCCCAACATCATCAACAACCAATCACAGTTATCAATTGAGAACTTGAGCCAGGTTTATTCAACAATATGTAAGAGCTGAATTTCTTTTCTCATTCTCAAGACTTGATAGAATGACATATAAAAGCTACCATACAATTCAATGCATATGATGAACATTTACATGCATATCGATGCTTACCATGCACAATTACCAACCGATCCAACAACTGTAATCCTTTAATAGCCTAGGTACTGTAAATTTGATTCATTCTGCAGGCTCTAGTAATATATGAAATGCTTCGCTTATATTGCTAATTGAGCTCTCATTTGAATGATATCTATCCTAACTCAATATTAATCATTTCTTCTTATAAATTATTTCGTTGGTTTACTTAAAAAAAAAAAAAAAAAACTTGGTAAAAAAATTCATGAGAAATGGTTGGAGGTGTGATCGACAACTTTAACCAACGCGAGGATATCCTGCAAAATTTTGCAAAAAAATTTCCCAATTTTTTCTCTGGTCCGACGCCCTTTAACTCCGTGAAAGAAGAGACTGGATCTTATAACGGTTTTCCTTTAAGCTGTTTTAGAATCTCACGGAGTTAAGGGAATGTTGAGTCTTCAAGCTGTTTTAAAAAACTTCTAAAACTAGCCTCTAGTATCTCTATATATTCATTATAGAATCCAATTTAAAAAACTAGATACACATGGTCAGGTTAGACTATTTTACATCATAAATTTACTTAAGAATAAGGAAATTCTAGGTTAAAAAGTCAAGCTAGAAAATCTTCAGAGTACAGCTATATATATATATGAGTGCATATACAACTACAATTGTATCATGATACAACCTCGATCGAAAAAACTAATAAAAAAAAGAGCCACAGCCAAAATGTCTTAGTTTATGTTTCACACATATGCTAAATGTTTACTATTTAAACTGAGGATAGCACATGGTAAACAGTATTCCATTTATTGATTTATCCATATCATTTAGGGATACTAAAAATTGTCAAATTAAGCAAAGTGGATATGTAAGCAAAATGCGTGCACTTATTATTTAATGAGCTTCAGCATTTTTATTGTATTTGCGATAAGTACATTAAAATTTGAATTAAGTGGTTGATATATTATAGCCATATTATGATATAAGGTAGATTCACTATTATACAAGATACAATCAATATTTCTGTCTTGCTAGTCACAGATCATCGACAGGTAGGGATAGATAATGGATTTTAATATTATATATACCAACCGGAATCTTGTCACTTTAAGTTTCCTGGAGTTTATACATGCATGAAACTATACTAATATCTGATAGTTTTATAATTGATCGCGGGGATCGGGAGTAAACACACACTAGTGTACAACAGCTTGCAACATGTGTGCACTATGATTAAAGCGCTATAGGACTATCATATGCAACAGATATAGGTGGTGGTACTAGTTGTAGCTCCAGCGCCACGCATGAATGCATAGTTTTCGATTTGACGACCTCAAATGAAAACTAGTACGATAATGATTACATGTATATATACATATGGTCGATTAACATAATAACCTATAATTGACTAGAATAACTAGTTCCAATTATAGCTGTTCATATAGAAATCATTTGGGAGTTTATTATTACATATATTATAATTTTTTAAACCACATTATTTTCTTTCTCTTATTACTATTTTTTTTTTTTTGAGAACTAGACAACACTTTGGTTAATTAAAATAACCTAAACACCAATGGCAGGATTCGCAAACTTACCAGGTGAATTAAAGCACCAAATTTTTGAATATATTATTGAAAATGATCGTAAGATGGTAGAAGTTGAAGTATCCAAACGATCAAAACCACAACAGTTAGCGTATAATATCTGGTTCAATAAGTTACTTAAAAAAATTTCAAAGCCCCCAATTTCTTTCTTAGTTAGTAAAGAATGGTATTATGGTTTAACAAAGTTATACTATCAAGAAAATTACACTATATTAAGTGTTTTGAAAAGATTTATTAAATTAATCAAAGATGGTAAAATAAAAGTTACTAAAGAATGGGTTGATAGAATTAATCACTCGTATACATCGAATTTAACTAATAAAAATAAAACTGGTCCTTCAAGTATTGTTTTTTTTGAAGAATTCAGTAAATGTTTGAATTTGTTGAGCCAATATGGTGTTAGGTTAACAGTTAAAAGTTCATTTGAGTTTAATGCTATTTTTCTAGTGAATTTAAATTTTATTAATTTCTCAAATATTAAAAAATTTATATTTGTATCATCAGATCCAAATATTATAATTATTGAATCTATTACTAGTCGAACCAATATTTTCAAAATATTTCTGAGAAAAATAATAAAAGAATCTGGTGATACTATTGATGGATCGAATATGTTATATTTATATTTAGATGAACAATTATTTTCAAACTTAGATAATCTAACAGTTTCAATTTTATCAAAATATAAAATTGATTTATCAATTATTATAAAGGATATTGAAATAGATGATTCAAAATTAGTTCACAATTTCATTAAATTGAGTTCTTGTTTAGTTGGGTACAAAGCTACTAGAGAGGATTTTTGGAATCCATCATTAAGATCTAAATTAAATCTATATCAATTAAAAAGTTTAAATGTTACCCATGTCGGAAATTCAGAGTTTGATGTTTACTATACTTTAAAAAATTTAGAAAAACTTGAGCTTACTGTTTATTCAGGTGAAATTTTATGTACTATTTGCAACATTTTAAAGGATACTTGTACTAAATTACAACACTTTGAATTAACTTATGCAAAAGACGTACAAACATCAGGGTTGGCACCAATATTAAACCAAATTGGAATGAAAAATCCAAATTTAAGTTTTGTTGGCACAGGTCATTTAAGATTGAATGGGATTAATCGGGAAAACTTCAAGAATGTTAACAGTTGGTATAAAATATAAAATTTCAAAACTAGTGGTAAATATATATACTATATAATCATGAATGAATTAAGGTCATTTTTAAAAAAATCAAATTTAACTGATTTATTAATTGGAATTCCATGCATTGTAGTATTGATTAATAAAAGTGGTTATTATAAAGTTTACTCTGATTATAATAAACTATAGGGTTGATTATTATGAAGCTTAAGTCATATATAGAAATCATATGGTTTTTTTATACTGTAGTATTGTTTTTTTGGGATGCGTTCATTTACAGTATTGCTATTTTACAACATAGTTTTTTTTTGGCTAATTATTCGTATAGTATTTATAAAACTTTGTAAGAATATCTATTGATCACTTTCAATTAATTCAAAAAATAATATACTTTAAAAAATCTACGCGTCTGAAAGAAGCTCGTTTTTTTTTGAACTCCACACAAACTTACATGAGATTTAGTTCACTCTAGTAGAAAACAATGACCAACGATATGAACAGCTAGTTTATAGTTTACAAATTTACGTAACGATTATTGTTTTTTTCGCTAGCAGACCCGTTCAAACCTAGTTTCAGTCTCTATTTCGGTAGTAAATAACTGTATTAGTTAGAAATATGCAGAAAAGGGGGTGGGCGGGGGTCTACGTCAAACATAACGGAGACTCACTAGAAATCCCACAACTACAATCTTTATTGATGCTTCTAATACTATTTGAATTCGAACTTTTGTGATTTATTTTCTATATTTCTTTTCAACATGAACTTTTTGGTGCACATGTAAATTAATGTGTTATTGATCTTATTTAAATTATTGATAGTATTTAGTAA
>JAJLUL010000238.1:0-22276 GCA_030564325.1 Blastobotrys capitulatus | reverse complement strand
TTTTTTTTTTTGTAATAAGATATCGGACAAACTTTAACCTGGTTGGGAGTTTAGATGTACAATTGTAACTAGTAAGCTTGTTGTATGTTTCTGCGATATATATAAACAAAAATATTTATTTATTATTGTATCACTTTTCAAAACTAGCAAAAAAAAAAAAAAAAATGTATATATATATATAATCAACTAACATACCTTATTATGCCTAAAGAAATTCAAACGAACTCATTAACAGGAATCTTAAAACTACCAACTGAAATTATTAGTATAATTTTTAATAATTTAAAAGATGATTTCAAAACAATCAACTCACTTGCTTTAACATGTTTAAAATTTCATATATAAAGAAGCAAGAAGAGACGTATTTTTAAGACCAATACTAAAAGAAGTTTTTAAACCAATTGGAATTCAAGTTAATTTTTTTTATTTACCAAAATCCAATTTATATGAATGGTATAAAATTATTGTTAAAGATTTAAACTATGTTTATAACAATCAACAATTTGATTTATCTAAAACCACTGGTGATAATATATTATATGAAGCAATAATGTGGATGTTTATCAGCAGAAATTCAAATGATAAATTTTCAAAAATAAAGAAATCCATTGAGATTAACTTAGAATATGGTGATTATTGGCCATTGAAAAGTGTCGGTAAAAATGCTGGAATAATAATTCATTTTGTCTTTCTTTTAAATTCAACTTTTAACATTTTATCTAATATTTCTATTGAAGAATATAATAATATTCAAGATCCAAATTCCGATATCAACTTAATAAAAAAATGTACTATTGAAAACGAATATTTTGCATCTGTATTTGGTGAAACTCTTTTTATAGAAGGAATGCTTAATATGAATTATAATCCAGTAACTATTTTTGATCTTATTAATAGTTGTATTGAAACATTAGAAGCAAAAATTAATCAACAAAAATTGAATGGGTTAACGTGGATGTATGAATCAAAAACTTCAAAACTTATCAACAAACAATTTGTACGTTAATAACGCAATATTTAGGTGAAGAGTTTCAAAATTTATCTCCATCAAAAAATTTGTCTGGTATGGATATATATATATCGATGTTTCTTTATTAATTCCAGAAGATATTTCACATTGTGTAACTTTAGTTTTAACAAATTTCGGAATTAAATCAAACTTTGTTAAAAATATAACACTTGACGGGTCGAAATATTTTACATTAATTAGATTAGCTAAAGAATCTAAAGAAGAAGAAGATTGTTATGTTGAAATTTTTGGTTGGACAGGTCGTGATTTGTCAAAATTTAATAAATATACCAAGCCAGTGTTTGCTACAAAAAAAGAAATACGTGATCGGTTCAAATTTGAACTTTCAACAGATCAAATTGAAACACTTAACTATTTATAACTTCGAAAATGCTTTTGATATTAAAGCAGCTAAAAAAAAATTTGAACGGTATCAAGTTTTTGAAAACTTTATGATAGATATCATTCATAGTGAACAATTAATCGTTATTTCATTTATCATTTGGAATTAAACCAACTATGAGTATGGAAATGTTCTTGGATAGTTTAGATGATAGATTGATTAAAATTTTTGAATATGTTGGTGGAGTTAAAAAAATTCCGTATAGTTATGAATTAATCTATAGAGATTTTAAAGTTTGTTGATCAACTTAGATTGGCTATGAGCAAAAGAGATCCTGAAAGTGATATATATATTGTATATTATGCATAGATCTAGTTTTTGTTTTTTTTTCTCATGTTTATGTATTACTATCTTGTTCATTTTATATAAAGTAGGTATACATGTACATTAATTACAAATTATAAAATAGCTGCTGGTAATGACTAGTATCAAGTACCAGTAACAATAATAAAAGAATGCGTCTGATGGTGCACATCATTTAGATGATGTGAAAGTAATAAAACTTTCTTGGGATGTAGATGGTACTCCGATATTTATTATTTCATTCCGAAACAATTTTTTTTTTTTTTTTTTTTTTTTTTCACACATCTTGCAGTAAGAAAGAACAAAGAGACATAACAAACAACCAATTGTTAACCCCATGATAACAAAACCAACATCGTAAAAGACAGATTCTTAAAAAGCCAACTAGAGAAACTTTAAATCACCAGAAAAAACTAGTGTTATTGACATCTTAAAAAATAATTCTAATCACAATAAATCCAACATGGTAAAAGAAAACATTAACATACGAAAAAAAACCAAACTTCCAAATGAAATAATTGGTATTATTTTTGATTATTTAAAAGAAGATTTCAAAACAATTAATTCACTTGCATTAACATGTACAGGATTTCATAAAGAAGCAAGAAGAGATAAATATTTAAGACCAATGTTATATGAAGTTTTTAAACCAATTAAAATTCAGGCTAATTTTTTTTATTTACCAGAATCTAATTTATATGAATGGTATCAAATAATTGTTAGAGATATAAATTATGTTTATAAAAACCAAAAACTTGATCCTTTAAAAACAACTGGTGATAATTTACTTTATGAAGCTATAATGTGGATGTTTATTGATAGAAATAGTAAAGAAAAATTTTCAAAAGTTAAATATTCTATGGATAAAAATATTATGTCTGGAGTTGAAGGTTGGCCAAGTAGGGATGATGATGGTGAGAATAATATTGCACGAGTAATTTATTTTGTTTTACTTTCAAATTCTTTTTTTCATTCTTTATCTAATAGATCAATTGAAGAATATAATAATATTCAAAATGAAAATAATCCTTTTGATTCAACAGAACCTAGTGCAATAGAAAATTATTTTTTTGCTCTTGAATTTAGTGAAAGTCTTTTTAATTATGGTTTTTTTTATGAAAAATATACTTTAATTGATCATATCAATATCTGTATCAAAACTTTGGAACAAAGAATTGAACAACAAAGATTAAACGGATACACTTGGATGGATAAACCCAATTATTCAATGACTTATAAAAAAAACATTTGTACATTAATAACTAAATATTTGGGTGAAGAATATCAAAATTCAACAAAAGAAATATGTGGTAGTGAAGTAATTCATGCAAAAATTTCATTATTAGAATTTAAAAAAGTTGAACAAAGTGTTGCCAGAATTCTAAGACATTTTGGAATTAAAACTAATATATACAAAAGAATGCAGGTTAGTTTTAATGATCCATATTTAACGTATCTTAGATTATCCAAAGAATCAATTGAAGAAGAAGATACTTTTTATGAAATTTTTGGTTTGACATTTCGTGATAGTCGATCTTTTAATAAAAATACTGAAGCAGTTTTTTTCACTGAAAAAAGCTTATGTGATAGGTTTCGGGAGAATATGTCACCTCAACAAATTAAAATCCAGTTATCTGTTGCAACTCTAGAAGATATTTGTGATGTTGAAACTAATAGAACATATACTAGACAATCTGAATTTGAGATCTTTAAAACTTTATCAATAGATATTTTGGAGTCTACATCGAGTTTGCTTTTTTTATCATTTGGTATTAAACCACCTATGAGTATGCAAGTGTTTTTGGATAGTCTAGATGTTAGATTAATTAAAATTCTTGAGTATATTGGTGAAAAAAAGTGTCCAGATGATTATAGACCAAAACTTTTGAACTATATTAATCAAGTTAGATTGGCAATGAGTAAAAGAGATTTGGATAATGATATTGTTTATTATAGATAGGATTTGATTGATTAAGTATATTTTATAGTTTTTCTGGTTCGTTCAATTGAAATATCGCATTATATAACGCCTATAAAGAATATGGTTTATTGTAAGCCTAGGGCATGCATGGTGCATTTAGTCGTCGTTGATCGCCCTCCAGATATCTTAGCGCTAGATATTGTCTCTATATACTGTATATAGTACCAGGTAACCCCTATCTACAATCTAACATACAGCCTTTATGTAGATAAATATAAATATGGTTAGGTTAATTCGATTTAAATGTGATATTTTTCTATTTTTATTTATATATATATGTATACGCGAAAATAAAAATAAAAAGACGCGTTTGTCTTTTATTTATTAGTCCCTATACAGAAAAATAGCAGGCAGGAATCCAAGTATCCTGTTTATAAATCCTTTCACAGTAGGAAAATCTTAGGTTTTACTGCCAATTTTGCATTAAGTTGATTGTCTGATCATATCACCATTAGGATTCATTAATAATTTCCAGAAACCTGGGGGCATTCTGGAATAGAATCTTTTCTTTCCAACTTTTTGTCAGAGGGTCAGTTGAGTGAGCTAAGAAGAAGAAGATCGGATGCCCGCGCTTTTTTTTTTTTTAACTTTTTCATTACTACGTGTGTTTCTTAAAAGACTTTACTTAAACACCATGAGACTAGAAACAAACAACCAAATACTAGCAGAGAAACAAGGACTTCCAAACCTACCAACTGAAATAATAAGTAAAATTTTTGAATATTTGAAATATGATATCACAACAATAAATTCACTTGCATTAACCTGTACCAAATTTCATCAAGAAGTTAGAAGAGATAAATTTATAAAACCAATGTTGGAACAAATGTTTAAACCAATGGGGGTTCAATCTGGATTATTTCATTTACCTCAATCGGATTTATATAAATGGTATCAAATGGTTGTTGATGATTTATCTCAGGTTCGTGAAAATCAACAACTTGATCATATAAAATCTAAAGGTGATAATTTAATGTATGAAGCAGCAATGTGGATGTTTGCAATTAAAAATTCAAAAAATAAATTTACAATAATTAAAAAGGTTTTTATGAATAAACGAGATGAATATAATTTTTGGCCAGTTTTGGGTGCTAATGGTGAAAAAAATATTGGAATATTATATTATTTTGTTTTATTATTAAATTCAACTGTTGATCTTGTATCGAATGAATCAATTGAAGAATATAATAACATTCAAAGTGATATAATTGATGAGAATGAAAATAAACTGATTAAACAAAATACTGCTGGTAACTTTATGTTTGTTAGTAGCTGGTGTGATAATTTTTTTATGAATGGATTTTATTATGGTTCTAAAACTATTACTGATTATCTTAATAAATTTATTCAAACTTTAGAAAAAAAAATTGACCGAGATATGGCTAATGGGTTAACATGGATGAATGAATCAAAAACTTCTAAAATATATCAAGAAAAAATCTGTACATTAATAACTCAATATTTAGGTGAAGAGTTTCAAAAAACTCCCAAAAAACTTTGTGAAGCAATAGATGTTAATGAAAGTATTTCAAACTTAACTGATTCAAAAGTATCATATTGTGTTATGCAAATTTTAGCACATTTTGGTATTAAGTCCAATTTTTGTCGTCCAATTGAAACTGATAATGCTAATTTTATTACAGTAATTAAATTGGGTAAAAAATTTGAAAATCAACAAGATATTTTTTATGAAATTTTTGGTTCTACAAGTCGTCATCATATTAATTTTAATAAAAATACTAAGCCAAGTTTTTATACAAAACAAGAATTATGTGAAAAATTACAGTCAAGAATTTCAATTCCATTTATTGAAGAATGTTTAAGAACTAATGGGAATTTAAGAAGTATGTATGGTCCTGAAGTTATTCATAGTGACAATGAATTGTATAATTATAATGGTACGAAATATTTCCAACTTTTAAATTTGGATATTATTAGATCTTATCCAAATTTATTGTTTTTAGCATTTGGAATTAAACCATCAATGTCAACCCAAATGTTTTTGAATAATTTGGATACTAGAATGATTAAATTGTTTGAATGTTTGTCAGGTGGGAATAAAGTTCCTTCTGAATATAAGATAAAACTCTTGTCTTTTGTTGATCAAATTAGATTAGCAATGAGTAAAAGAAATTTTGATAATGATATTGTTTATTATAGATAGAAAGAGTTTGTTTTTGTGGTGTGCCTATCAAAGATATTATAACTTTGTAACAGCAGCGTTTTGTTCTAATCTTTAATAGTAACATTTTATTTATTTAAATCATCCGAAACAGATCTTTTTTTCAACATTTTTATCATTATTGCAATATAAGTATATATATAATTAACTATTTATATCTATAGGAATTCATTAGTTAACTTTTTTCAATAAGTATATCTATACTGTACGATTAATTCTTAACTCAGATACATGTACTATAGATACTTATTAATTAATCAATTGCAATCATGACACGGCTAGATTATAAGTATACAAATAAGACAACCATTACTATAGTATACAAGCATAAACTTTATAAAGCTGCATGCTCCTAAATTTGCAATACAGCATAAATCCACACCATAATCATATCATATTCGGACCCAGATGTACAATTGTGCAAACTTGGCTAAATTATGCCAGTAAGACAAACAGACGCGTGAGTCGCGCCGGTGCCTGTTTACGTGTCACAGGAAAAAAAAATTTTAACTTTTTCTCCAACAATTTTTCTTTTACTTTTCATCACTAAACGCGTGTTCTTTTTTATATATGATCAGATTACAACTTAATATTCAATTAAACATCACAACAACCACCCAATATCATAGCATAGATTCTAAAAATGACAGAAATAAACAACTACAACGCAACAGGAATCCCCCTATTACCAAATGAAATCAATAATATTATATTTGATCATTCAAAAGATGATTTCAAAACAATGAACTCACTTGCATTAACATGTTCAAAGTTTCATGAAGATGTTAGAAGAGATAAATTCATAAGACCAGTGTTACAAGATTTATTTAAACCAATTGGTGTTCAAATTGGCTTCTTCCGTCTCCCAAAAAAAAACTATATAAATGGTATAAAACAATTGTTAATGATTTGAATTATGTTTATAAAAACCAACAATTAAACCCTTCTAAAGCAACAGGCGATAATATGTTATATGAAGCAGTAATGTGGATGTTTATATATAAAAATTCAAAAGGGAAATTTACAAGAGTTAAAGAAAAATTATCAAAAGGAATGGATAAAGAAGTCGATTTTTTCCCAATTGGTAATGATGGTATACATTATGGGTCAATTCTATTTTTTACTTTTCTATTAAATTCGTCTTTTCATGTTTTAACAAATAGATCAATTGAAGAAATTAATAATGTTCAACTTCCAAATTCAGATTTTAAATCAATAAAACAATGCACTTCAGAAGATTTTTCTTTTTTTGCAGGGTTTGGTGAAGCTATTATTTATCATGGTTTTCAATATAATAAAATCAATATTTTTGATCGAATCAATCATATCATTGATATTATAGAGCATAAAATTGTCTATGAAAAAGAATATGGATTAACATGGATGGATGAACCAAAAACTTCCAAAATTTTTCAAGAACAACTTTGTACAATTATTACCCAATATTTAGGTGAAGAGTTTCAAAATTCATCAAAACAAACTAATGGATCAGATGTCATTTATTCAAAAATTTCTTTATTAAAAGAACAAATATTAGCAAATTGTTATATTAAAATTTTGGCACATTTTGGAGTTAAAGCCAATTTTTACAAACCATTTAATATTGATGGAATTATACCATTTACATTTATTAGATTAGCAAGAGAATCTGAAGAAGAAACTTATTTTGTTGAAATTTTTGGTTGGACAGATCGAGATTATCAAAGGTTTAATGAATATACAAAGCCAGTTTTTTTAACTAAAGAAGAACTTTTTTATATATTAAAAGAAAAAGCTCCATCATATTATATTAAAGATTATTTAGTTATTCCAACTTTAGAACAAGCTTGTAATATTGAAACTACAAAAAAATTTGTACAAAATGTTCCAAGTACTGAAATTTTACAAGTTGATATTACATTTGTTAGGGACACCTTATTTTTTACAGCATTTGGTGTTAAACCATCTATGACTATGCAAATGTTTTTGGATAGTTTAGATGATAGATTGATTAAGATTTTGAATGTTTTGAATGAACATGGTATATCTGATGTTTAAAAATTACATTATTTGCTGAACGTGTTAAATTAGCAATGAGTAAAAGAGATCCTAATACTGATATTGTTTATTATAGGTAAAGAGAGAGTAAAAATAATTTTTTACAAGCAGTGTACATATCAGAATAGTTTACTAGTCCAAATATACTTATTAACATAACTGATTTATATACCTAAATAATATAAAATTGTACAAGTAAATAAGGTGATAATTCAACTAATAAACTAGTTATAAATCTTTTAAATTTTTTCATATGATTGAAATGATAATTATGAATTATGAAATTTAGTTTCAACAGCCTTGGAGAAAGAACTGAGGTAATTGATTGATTAGATCTACAACGCGAAAACATGGTGTACAATTCGTACACGTTATAAGCCCTGTAGTTCACATCTGCAGGCGCGAGCCGGCACGTGCACGTGGTATCTGATGTATTAAATTTTTAATTTTTCCCAACAAGGGTTTTTATCTTCTTTACCAATGTTTGTTTCTTCTTATCAGAACAGCCTATACTTTAACAAACAACAAAACTAGCTACGTAATACGAATAGAGAACCTATTTAAAATGGCAGGAATAAATAACAATAATAATATTAACACAATAAGAACCCCCAAATTACCAAATGAAATTAGTATTATTATATTTGATTATTTAAAAGATGATTTCAAAACAATGAATTCACTTGCATTAACTTGTTCACAATTTCATAAAGAAGTTAGAAGAGATAAATTCATAAGACCAATGTTACAAGATATTTTCAAACCTATTGGTGTCCAAATTGGTTTATTCCATCTCCCAAAAAAATCTCTATATAAATGGTATCAAACAATTGTTAATGATTTAAATTATGTTTTATAAAAATCAACAATTAAACCCTTCTAAAACAACAGGCGATAATATGTTATATGAAGCAGTAATATGGATGTTTATTTATAAAAATTCAAAGGGGAAATTTACAAAAGTTAAAGAAAAATTATCAAAAGGTTTAAAACCAGAAATTGAATTTTTCCCAGTAGGTAATGATGGTATACATTATGGAGCAATTTTATATTTTATATTTTTATTAAATTCATCTTTTCATATTGTAATAAATCAATCAATTGAAGAAATTAATAATGTTCAACTTCCAAATTCAGATTTTAAATCAATAAAACAATGTACACCAGAGAATTTTTCTTTCGCTTCTGGATTTGGTGAAGATATTTTTTGGAATGGTTTTAGATATAACCAAATTAAGATTTTTGATCGTATTGAACATATTATCAAAACTATAGAATATAAAATGGTATATGACAAAAAATATGGATTGACATGGATGGACGAACCAAAAACTTCTAAAATTTTTCAGGAACAACTTTGTACAATTATTACCCAATATTTAGGTAAAGAATTTCAAAATTCATCAAAACAAATAAATGAATCAGAACTAATTCATTCGAAAATTTTTTTATTAAAAGAAGAACATTTAATAGTAAATTGTTATACGTTAGTTTTAGCTCATTTTGAAGTCAAAGCCAATTTTTATAAACCATTCAAGATTGAAGGAGTTATACCATTTACATTAATGAGATTAGCGAGAGAATCTGAAGAAGAAACTTATTTTGTTGAAAATTTTGGTTGGACAAATCGAGATGTTGAAAAGTTTAATGAATATACTAAACCAATTTTTATAACTAAAGAAGAATTATGCAATATTTTAGAACCAAAAGTTCCATCTTCGTATGTTGACGAATACTTAATTCTTCCAACTTTAGAACAAGCTTGTGATATCAAAAGTACTAGAAAATTTTTGGAAAATGTTAAAATTTCAGAACTTTTACAAGTTGATATTACACTTACTAGGGGTACTTTACTTTATTTAGCCTTTGGTATTAAACCATCTATGAGTATGCAAATGTTTTTGAATAGTTTAGAGGTTAGATTGATTAAGTTGTTTGAAGTTTTAAGTGATCATGAAATTTCCGATAGTTATAAGAGAAAGGTTTCATTATTTGCTGATCGTATTAGATTAGCTATGAGTAAAAGAGACTTTAATGAAGATATTGTATTTTATAGATAAAATTAAACTAATTTGGTCCTTTTTATTTTTATTTAATTTTTTTTTTTTAGTTATTAAGAATTTTGGAACTGAAATGAATTTTTCTTGTAGGTCAATCTCGAGTAGTATCCTGCCTACATGCATGTAGACCTCGATTTAGATAGTTAGCCGTTATGGCAAATATATATTACTCGTTAGTAAATAGTAGAATATATAGTTAATATTACTAGTATCCAGAGACGGAAATGTGATTTATTTTTTAAAAAAAAAGGCTATTATATTCAATTTAAAAATTACATAACAAAAATACAAAAATCAAAAATTCTCTAATAACAAAAAAAAAAGACTTCATATCACTTATCATCCTTTCCAAAAGTCTCAATTTCAAAGACCATCAAAAAACGCTTCTTTTTTCAATTTATCCTTGGTAACTGTATAATAATAGACATGAACAAAAACTGAAAAAAAAATGATTAAAACCTATGTACAGAGTAATTTTAAACCATATATTGCAGCCGCAATCGACTGCATGTATACACGGCACATGCATGTGTATATATGAATTTAATTTAATTAAATTAAATTGATCCACATCAAAAATAGATGCGTAGTACCCTTTTCAAATTGATTTGGGTTAAATATGAATAGGTATATACCTATTTCAGGTTATCATATAACCTTATATGCTTTCTACCGAAAGCTAAAACCTTCACTTATGAAGGTCAAAATAATGTCCTATTATCTGGAGCAAATGGTTCTGAAGATTTCAATGATGATAACCCTGGGATTGTTTAAATTCAACACAATCCAAAGACCCCCTTGCGCTATAGCGGCTTTCTACGGGTCTGGTAGGGAGCTGAAAAACAAAAAAAAAGAGACCTCGAGTTACCTTTATCGAGTATTTATAGTTTTATTAATAAATTAATTGTTTTCTTATCTTTCTTCAATTGTTAACATGGGCACCCATTTTGTGAAATAAATTGAAGCTGTTAAATGAATTGTGGAATGAACTTGTTACTTGAATTTATAGTTTGAATGCATGATTCAATATGAAGCTTTAGCGAGCTTGAACTTATAATATACTGTATACTAAACTAGTAAGCTTCCATGCATAGAAACGCTGGCAAGCCTGTACAATTTATATATTTGTACGTACGGGTACTAACGTTCTATAGTTATATATCGACATCCATAAACCTCTCACCAGCATACAATTCCAATTAATATTCCAATCAATTGTCAACTGTAGTTGTAGGTTGTATTACTTAAGGAATTAATGTTAACGTGGGCATTTTAACAATACTAATGTGTTTTTTTTTTTTTTTTTTGAATATATCAATTATTATAGTATATATATAATGGCTGATATTCAAAAGCTCTAGACTAAGATAGGCGTTCTCCATATATAGATTAATTAATTATGGTGACAGTCAACAGAATTCTTAAAAGACAAATTTGCATTAATATTGTAAAAACTGCCTATGGCATTCATAGGTTATAAAAAATTATAAAGATCGATTAATTCGAAACTATTACTATATATACGAATATAATTTAAATGACCTCAGTAAATATTTTACTAAGAATATACTTGTAAGATTTGAAAAAAAAAAAAGAATTATTATTACCTATAATAAAGCAAAAAAAATATACATAAAAAAAAAAAAACCAACTCATTAGCAATAAATATAGTTTTTTTAAATATCAATTCAAGATCAAACGGGTCTCATTTGATCATGAAATTAATTTGCTTACCATACTGCATGAAGATTATTATTCTCCAATACTAGATGATAGTTATCAGAATCTCTCAATCACCCTCTACCTAGTACAGGATAGTGAAAAGATTTTCTTAAAAATTATAAACTGACCAATTAAAACAAAAAAGCCCAATCTAATTTTTTTTCACTAACAGATGGCACATACCAATTGTTTTGAAATTTTCCAATAGCTATTACTATTAGATTTTAAATATATATACTCAAAATTGAAGTATATCTTTGTTATTTATGATTAAAAAAATATTCTTATCACATTAATTTGCTTCCCTAATTATAATATTAGAGGCCATGACCAGTAATTCATGTTATTATATCATATCAAAATTTACAGTATTCTCAATTACTGGTGAGGAGTAAAATAAAAAAAATAAAATATACTTTAGAGGTCAGCTTCATATATATAGGCTTTTGATAAATCATCAAACAAGTTCAATCAAAAAGATCAATACACAAATAGTACTGATAAAAGTTCAAGTACTTAAGACAATTTCCCGTGACGGAATCCTTTATCCCGATCGTTTGGTATGAAAAAAAAAAAAAAAAATTTCTATCCTCCCAACGATTAAATATTTTTTTCCCATCAAAATTATTTTTTTCCACCACAACAAATTTTTCTACTAACATTTTTTTTGCACATTCTTTTAATTTCACTAACACCATCGCCAAAAATAATAAACTACCAAAAAAAAGAAAATGCCGAAACGAAAAAGTTCAATTAAAGGCGGTGATTCAAAACGCGTCAAAGTTGAAAACCCCGACAACCATACAACTGAAGATGCTACTAATACAACAACTACTACTAACCCTACTAACGAAACTTCAAATCCATTAGCTACATTACCATTAGAAACATTTTTTAAAAATGTAATAAAAGAAATTAATGAATCAATTGATGAAGAAGATGGCCATAACACAAACGAATTATTTTTACAAGTACCAAGCCAAAAACTATATCCGGATTATTATGAAATGATTAAGAATCCAATATCATTAAAAGAAATTAATCAAAAAATTAATAAAAAAAATTATTCAAATACTGAAGAATTTTTAAAAGATTTTGAATTATTATATAATAATTGTTTAATATATAATGAAAAAGGTACAATAGTTACAAATGATGCAGAAAAAATTTTAAATATTGCCAAAAAAAATGTTAATGATTATAAAAATCAATTAAAACAATATAATTTAAATTCAAAATTATTAACATTATTAAAAGATTTACGAAGTTTTAAAGATAAAAAAAGTAAAAGAATTATTAGTGAATGGTTTGAAATTGAACCAAGTTTAGATGATTATCCAGATTATGGAGAAGTTGTTAAAAATCCAATGAGTTTAACAACATTAGAATATAAAATTAATAATAATGAATTTAAATCTTTGAAAGAATTTAAAAAAACTGGTCAATTAATTTTTACAAATTCAAAATTATATAATACAGAAGAGTCATTAGTATATGTTGATACAGTTAATTTAGAAAATTATTTTAATGAAAAAATTGATGAATTGATAAAAAATGAACCAAAAGATAATACACCAAAAATTAAATTAAATTTAAAAAAAGATAAAGTTAGTGAATCAGATCCTAAACCTACACAACAACAACAAGAGGAACAACCACAAGTTGAAGAAGAAAAACAACAAGAACTTGAACAAGAAGAACAAAAACCAGAATTACCAAAAGTTAAAGATGAACCAATATATAGATTAGAAGATGAACCAATATTAATTAAAAATATTTGTATAACAACAACATTACCAAATTCTTCATCAGTTAAATATGCAACTTTAGAACCACCATTAACAGCAACAAATGTAATGAAATTAAATTTCAAACCATCAAAAACATATAAAATTCAATCAAAAACTTTTATATTACCAAGGTATCATCATTTATTATCGTTAAATATTCAATTTGAAGAAATTCTAAAAGATAAAAATCATACATGTCAAGTGTTTTTAAATAATTATAGACAAGCACAATTGAATCCAATGAATTTTTATCCAAAAGAAATTGATAATAATAATAATACTAACACACTACCAAGTCCAAAATATGAATTAAGATTAATTCCTGGATTAAATCATGTTGAAATATTATGTCAAACTTTTAAAAATAATACTGAAGAAATTCAATTTGAAAGATATATATTTTGGATTAATTTAACTAGGTAACTATAATTTAAAACTAATCAAATTCCTGGAGAATTTTTAAATAAATAAGAAACTGATTCACCATTATGTAATCTTCTAATAGCTTCAGCTAAAGTAGCAGAAATATCAATTTGATCAATTTTATTACAATTTTTAACATCATCTTTTAAAGGAACAGTATTAGTACAAATTAATTTATCTAATTTTGAATTTGAAATTTTTGTAACTGCATCCCCACTTAAAATACCATGAGTAACAATTGCAACAACTTTTTTGGCACCTTTTTCAATTAAAATATCTGCTGCTTTAACTAATGTACCACAAGTATCAGCCATATCATCAATTAATAAACAATTTCGATTTTCAATATCACCAACCAAAGTCATTCTTGAAACTTCATTTGCTTTAACTCGTTCTTTATGAATAATTGCAAATCCAACATCTAATTGATCTGCTGTATTTGTTGCTCTTTTTGCACCACCAGCATCAGGACTAACAATAACACAATCATCTTCTTGTCCAATTGTTAATTCATTTTCTTTAATATATTTTAATACTCTTGGTTCTGCAACTAAATTATCAACTGGTACATTGAAAAAACCTTGAATTTGTGATGCATGTAAATCCATTGTAATAACATGATCACATCCACTTGTTTGTAACATATTTGCTAATAATTTAGCTGTAATTGGTGCTCTACTTTTATCTTTTTTATCTTGTCTTGCATAAGGGAAATGTGGTATAACTGCTGTAATTTTTCTTGCACTTGCTGTTCTACATGCATGAATGATTATTAATAATTCCATTAAATGTGTATTAATATCTCCACATCCAGTTTGTAAGACATAAACATCTTCATCTCTAACTGATTCTCCAATTGTTACTGCTGTCTCATGATTTGAATATGATCCAACGTGAATGTTGCTAACGTGGATTCCTAGGTAACTTGCAACTTTTGCTGCCAATTCTGGATGTGAGTTACCTGCTAGTAGTTTGATGCTGTTATTTTGTGAACTCATTTTTTATTAAGGTAATAGTGTCGTTGTGAAAGAAAGAAAGAATTATTATTGGGAGTCTTTCTTTAAATTTTTTTTTTTTTTTTTTTTTTTTTTGGCATGTCGGATGTTTAATTTTTTTAATCCGATGTTTTGTGATATTTTCCATTGGCTTGTTTAAAAGCAGTCAAAAAAACTTGAGCCTCGCGCGGCTCGTTTCGGTAAAAAAAAAAAAGTCTGAAAATAAATAAATCCTATTCACTATCACTAATAACTACATTAATAGTACTAACTTTTGATGAATTTGGTGTCTCTGATGTCGAAACAACACTAACATCAGGATCATCACTTTCATCGTCAGTCTCACTTAATCCGAATTCATTATCATATCTTTTTTTCTTAGGTTTAGGTGGTGGAGGAGCAGGTGGTTCAATTTTTTTAAAATTTAATGTCTTTTGTTTTTTATCACTACCAGCTTGTTTCTTTAAATTCTTACCTCTCTTTGGTGTATTATTATTATTAATTTTTTGTAACTTCTCAACAACATCATCACCTTCCAAAACTTCTTTATTTTCTTTTGGAATTTCAATAACTTTTTTCAAAACAGTTGGTTTAATTTTTGAAGGTAATATTCTATTAACTGGTTCATATTCAAATCCTTCTTCATTATTATTTTCTCCACTTGCTTTTTTTGTAATTTGATTTTGAATATATCTATAACTAAACATTGCATCATTCATTTTTTTTTGTTCATTACCTGCAAATAACATTATAACTTTACCATCTCTTTTTCTACCAGTTCTACCAATTCTTTGTAAACCTCTAATTGGTGATTTAGATTGATCATAACAAACAATTAAATCAACTTGCCCAATATCCAATCCTTCTTCTCCAATACTTGTTGCAACTAATACATTATATTTACCTTGTTTAAATTCATCAACAATTTTTTGTTGTTCTTTTTGTGACATTCCTTTTTTTGCAACTTCACCTGGTTCATCATATGTGATTATCAATTCATCATCATCATCACCATTCTTTTTTTTGGTTTCTCCTTGTTGTCCAATAAATAAATAAGGTTTAACTGTTGATTTACAATTATTTAACATTGCTCTACAAACTTCTGCTGCACTTTCTCTATATTCAACAAATACAATAGCTCTACTACCTTCTTTACCTTCAATAAAAAAATCATTCATTTCATTAACCAAAATTTCCAATTTTTCATGACCTAAAAATTTTAAATTTCTTGTACCATCATCATTAAATAATACACTTTTACATTTTTCCATTGAATGAATAAAATTTGTATCATTTAATAATTTTGTTATATTTTTACCAGGTTTTTTACTATTACCATCCTTATTTTGTACTGCACCTAATTTAATTGCTTCAACTTTATCATAAAATGTTCTTATACCATGAATTTTTAATAATTGAATTGCTCCACCTAATTTGATTAATAATTTTAAAACACTTTTAATCATAAAATTTAATGGATTTTTAAAATCTTTACCAATTGGAGTTTGATTAAAACTTGTTAATGCACTTAATGCACCATAACCTGTTAAACTTCTTGCATCAGTTACTCCATATAATGCCTTTTTTTGATTCATATCTTTAACAAAAGGATCAACAGCTTTTGCAAAATATTCTAAAATTTCTTCTTGTATTGGTAATAATTCAGTTTCAATTTTTATAATATTTTTTTTAAAAACATATGGTCTAACATCAATACTTTCTTCCGTTCTAATTTCAGCTCTTGAAACTCTCATATTTGTTAAAATTTCTTGTACACCATCCATATTACTTGATGGAGTTGCTGTTAATGATAAAATTCTAAAATCATGATTATATATTCTTATATGTTCAATAACTTCATTATAAGCATATCTACCAGTACCTCGATGTGCTTCATCAATAACTAAACAAACAATTTTAGTTGGATCAATTAAATTATTTTTTAAATCATTTCTAACTGTTTGTGGAGTTGCAAAAATAATTCTTTTTTCATCCCATTCTTTTTGTCTTTGATTAATTTTAATTCCTCCTCCAATCATTATACCAACATCATGTCTTGGTATACCAGTAATCCCTAAACATGCTTCAACTTGTTGACTTACTAATGGTCTTGTTGGTGCCATAAAAATAATTTTGGAATCTATTGTCCATCTATACCAATTTAACATTACTGTTGATGCAATAAAAGTTTTACCTAACCCAGTTGGTAATGCACATAATACATTTTTAAATAATGCTTGTTGAGTTATATTATATTGATAATCTCGTAACGGGAGATTTATTGGATATATCCAATGATCAAGGTTTTTATAATTTAATTTATGATGTGTTGGTTCGTCGTCGTCTTCTTCTTCTTCTTCTTTATTTGGTGACATTGTTGTTTGCGATGTATCAATTTGTTTAGATGCTTGGACTTGTTGGTCAAGTTCATTAAGGTCTAATTCATCTAAACTATCATCATCATCATTGAATTCGTTGGTCATTGTTTTCTACTAGAGTGAACTAAATCTCGAGTAAGTTTGTGTGGAGTTCAAAAAAAAACGAGTTTCTTTCAGACGCGTAGATTTTTAATAAATTTTTTTTTTTTGTTGTGGCGTGTTTGGGATAAAAAATTAAAGTGGCGGGAAATTCTAGATCAAAAAAAAAATTACGCGTTTTTTTTTTTATCATTTAATGCTGACAATATCGCTGAACTCATAATCAGTACTACTCTAATAAAACTAACGCTAGAATTGTCAGATACTCTCTGGCTCATATAGTCCAATCTATTAAGTCCCAATTGATACCTATTTATCACAACTATGGATATCTCGGTCTTTATTTCCAGTTTGGTTTATAATGCTGGTAGCCCTTTTAATTTTGGATCCAAGAAGATTAATTGTCGACTGATCTCAATTCAATGATTCCCAATTTAGTAGTACAAGTATCTTTCAAAATATTTAAAGTATTAAATGCAATACCATTCGAGCCACTGCAACTCTTAAATAACATGTTGCAATATGTTTCAAGCTTTTTAAAGTATATTATTTTTTGAATTAATTGAAAGTGATCAGTCGGTATTCTTAAAGTTTTATCAATACTATATCCTAAAAAAACTATGTTGTAAGATAGCAATACTGTAAATGAACGCATCCCATAAAACAATACTATACAAATTTAAAACCATATGATTTCTATGAGTTGAGCTTCATAACAATCAACCCTATAGTTTATTATAATCAGAGTAAACTTTATATATAATAACCAATTTTATTGATCAATACTACAATGCGCGCGGAATTCCAATTAATATGTTTGATTTTTTTTAAAAATGACGTTAATTCATTCATAATTATAGTATATATATATTTACCACTAGTTTTGAAATTTTATATTATATACCAAATTCAAATCTGGCATTCTTAAAATATTCCCGATTAATCCCATCCAATCCTAAATGACCTGTGTCAACAAAACTTAAATTTGGATTGTTCTTTCCAACTTGGTTTAATATTGGTGCCAATCCTGATGTTTGTACTTGTACGTCTGGTCCATAAAGTAATTCAAAGTGTTGTAATTTAGTACAAGTATCCTTTAAAATGTTGCAAATAGTACATAAAATTTCACTTGAATAAGCAGTAAGCTCAAGTTTTTCTAAATTTTTTAAAGTATAGTAAACATCAAACTCTGAATTTCCGACATGGGTAACATCTAAACTTTTTAATTGATATAAATTTAATTTCGATCTTAATGATGGATTCCAGAAATCCTCTCTAGTAGCTTTGTATCCAACTAAACAAGAACTCAATTCAATGAAATTGTGAACTAATTTTGACTCATCTATTTTAACATCATATGTAATAAAAAGTAAATCGATTTTATACTTTAATAAGGTTGAAATTGTTTTATTATCTAAGCTTGAAAATAATTGTTCATCTAAATATAAAACATTTGTTCCATCAATAATACTATAAGATTCTATTATTTTTTTCAAAAAATTATTTAAAACATTAATTCGGCCTTTAATTGAATCTATAGTTCCAATATGTTGAGGTGTTGATACAAATATAAAGCTATTAATATTTGATAAGTTAATGAAATTTAAATTTACTGGAAAAATAGTATTAAACTCACATGAACCTTTAACTGTTAACCTAACACCATATTGACCCAACCAATTCAAACATTTACTGAATTCTTCAATAAAACTAATACTTGAAGGACCAGTTTTATTTTTATAAGTTAAATTTGATGTATACGAGTGATTAATTCTATCAACCCATTCTTTAGTAACTTTTATTTTACCATCTTTGATTAATTTAATAAATCTTTTCAAAACTCTTAATATAGCGTAATCTTCTTGATAATATAACTTTGATAAACCATAATACCATTCTTTATTAACTAAAAAAGGAATTGGGGACTTTGTATCAAATTTTACCATCTTACGATGATTTTCAATAACATATTCCAAAATTTGATGTTTTAATTCACCTGGTAAATTCTCGAATCCTGCCATTGGTTAGGTTATTTTAATTAACCAAAGTGTTGTCTAGTTCTCAAAAAAAAAAAATAGTAATAAGAGAAAGAAAATAATGTGGTTTAAAAAAACAAAAAAAATTATAAACTCCCAAATGATTTCTATATGAGCAGCTATAATTGGCACTAGTTATTCTAGCCAATTATAGGTTATTATATGAATCGGCCATATGTATACATGTAATCATTATCGCACTGGTTTTCATTTGAGGTCGTCAAATCGAAAACTATGCATTCATGCGTGGCGCTGCAGTACCACCACCTATATCTGATGCGCATCCTAGTGCTTTAATAATAGTGCACACAAGCTGTTGTACATTTTACACTACTGTAGTGTTTACTCCCGATCCCCCGCGATTGATTATAAAACTATCAGATAGTACAGTGTAGTATATAGTGTCATGCATGTATAAACTCCAGGAAACTCAAAGTGTCAAGATTCCAGCTGGTATTAAAATCCATCATCCATCCCTACCTGTCTGTGACTAGCAAGACAGATATTGATTGTATCTCAATATTGTATAATAGTGAATCTATCTTAAATCATAATCTGGCTACAATATATCAACCAGTTAATTCAAATTTCAATGTATTTATCGCAAATACAATGCTGAAGCTCATTAAATAATAAATGCATTTTGCTTAATTTGACAATTTTAGTATCCCTAAATGATATGGATAAATCAATACATGGAATACTGTTTACCATGTGCTATGCTCAGTTTTAAATAGTACGTAAACAATTAGCATATGTGTGAAACAAAACTAAGACATTTTAAATTACATTTTAAATTGACTGTGGCTTTTTTTCTATTTCTTTTTCTAAACGCGTTGTACATGCACTCATATATATACAGTTGTAGTCTAAAGATTTTCTAGCTTGACTTTTTAACCCAGAATTTCCTTATTCTTAAGTAAATTTATAGTGTAAAATAGCTATAGTCTAACCTGACCATGCATGTGTATCTATTTTTTTAAATTAATTGGATTCTATAATGAATATATAGGGCCATTAAGATTCGCACTGTATATATCATTAAATTTGAATTCGCTTGGCTATAGCTCAAATCTATATTATAAGCTTTATATCTGCAGTTATAAATAAAAATTATTGCAATATACGTATAGTTCATCACATTAGATGCTTAGCAAATATTACAATTACAATTTAAAAATAATTTTATTCTATCATGCATGGCAATTGATACCATGGTTTTCAATATTTAGCTGATCAACTTATAATATCTATACACAGTGTATTAATTTAATTTATATGTATACATGCATGTACAATTGAGTTCTTACATATACAATATACTTATATATGTATATAATATTTTAATAACGATGTAAATTAATTTAGTTAACGCATATATATATATGATCGATATATATACACCATATATATATCTATACAGTATATATATATTAAGGTGCTTATAATATTAAAGTGGCTATACTCAACTATAGCTTACTTCTTTAGGATTCATAATACCTTTAAATATATTATAAAAAGATTAATCTAGAGCTGCCATTGCACTAGTGTATTATAGATAATGAAATTGTAAGGCAAAAATCTCAGGAATTCATTAATAATTGAATTTAAATTTTCTCAGAGTTTCTAATTGTTTATAAGCCACGGTATACCTAATACTATAGAGGATTGATTGCAATGATTTCTTTTGCACTGTTGTATATATACCACTGTTATACATGGAAATTATAATGTAGTTTAAGTTTCTACAGCATCATGATATTAATCACTTCGAATTCATGCCAAATATATTAATCAGATTATGAGCTTGGCCATATACCATATGGTAGTTCACGCGTCAGCTGGTAGTGTAACAGTAATATTGCTGTACAATGCCAAATACTTGTGAAAAAAGTATGTTCTATATATACACGTTATGACATCAAATTAACTTAAGCTAGATAAGATCAACAGTAGATAATCTATTGTATTTGACATGTACCTGGGCTGTAATAAAATTTAAGATCATTGCTTCGATCATTGCTTGATGCTCATTGTTTAAAATTTTAAGGATTGCCGGTATGTTGTCTTTATATATTGATCATCACAATATTATATATTTCACACATAGATTTAATAATTAAATTACCCTGGTAGTACTTATAAAGTTCCAGAGAATTAAATAGACCTTCTACAACTGCCTACGTGCAATTGTACATCTATTGTAAATCTTAACATATGAAAAATATTCTTAGCAATATTCCATAGTATACAAAATTCTATAATTATAATTACAGTAGTATATCTATGACACTATTCGAACATCATGATGGTTGGATTCCTGTATACAACTACTACAGTAGTATGTATAGGCATGCATGCAATATTATTAATCTCATCCCATCTCATGGCAGAGAATATATTGTATCTGTTGCACATGGTAATCAATCTTCAACTTTGCCACCAAGTAAAATAAAAATACATTATCACTCATGACAATAAACTGAGGCTTTTTTTTTGAAGATTTTCGGCGGATTTATAACTAAATCCACATTATTAAAGGCTTGAGCTAGTACCGTGATGGATGGATTTATTTATTCAAAAAAAAACCTCGAAATACTACTAGAATAGTGCTGTTATAGTAGTACGCAAAACCTTTTTTTTTACCCCACAAAAAAAAAAAATTACAAATAAAGGAGCCCCCGAGATTCGGCAAAATACCTTTTTTTTTTGCTCACATGAGCAGTTGCTACAAGAAAAACTTATACGCATTGGATAGACGGAGCTATCTGAGCGTTGACCAGGCCGTCAGGAGTGCTCTTTTTTTAGTGAGGTGCGGTGTCAATTTTTTTTTGTTAAAAATTTTTTTTTTTTTTTTT
>JAJLUL010000237.1:0-22459 GCA_030564325.1 Blastobotrys capitulatus | reverse complement strand
GGGCACACGCGTAAAACATAACATTACTTATCTTTTATGTACCACTAGAAACCGGTTACACCTCCAACCACCTGTATGCGTAGCGAGGGAGTCGAGCTAGCGAAGGAATGCTATTATATTTAAGTTACAACTATAGATCTTTTGAATATTTTTTTTGTCCTCAAGCCTCACGTGTCTAATAAAGTTACTAAGATATAGATTTAAAAGCTTAGACAGATTGTTGGTTTTTAGTTCAGCTGTCGTGTGTGTTGATCAGTAACAAAAAATTAATTTTTTTAGAAAAAATTAATTAACCAGGTACTTATAATTAAACCCTGGATCTACAATAAGAATGACCTACCTATGGTAAGTAAATTAAGATTATTTAACAATAGAGTGTCAATATTTTTGAATGATGGATCTTCAAGATAAGTTGCTAACCTCTAGAGTAACCAAATATTTATGTTTATATATTGAGTAAAAGTACCTGATGGTAGTCTGATATATCTATAGTTGAAATCAAAAGATATATACAACATAGCAGACAGTGGCAGTGTTGTCACGTATTTTATAATTAGGATCGTATTTACATGTATTAAAGGTAAAGAAATGCAGTGGATCAGATGGATTTGACTTTTTGGTAGATCGATCGAGATGAGCATTGATTTTCACCCTAATCGGTATATCTATTTGACAACATTTGACAGTACTATGATATCTGATGTATTACCAGTAATCATGCCATCCATATATCTGACAAGGGAATCAATCGCAATTATAAGTAGGTACTATCATTTATATAATAGGCTGTATATAGACAGCTTAAATTGCAAACTTTATATAATATACCTATAGTAACTGATACAGCATATTATATCGGATATACATAGTAGACTTAAAACATATGATTTACCAAGACACTCTATGATAAACAAGAATCAATAATATTGTTAGAAACTAACAAGAAAAAAATACGCTTAACTCTCGATGAACAAGCTTTCATATTAAAACACACAAGCTCGTTAAAATTCCAATATATACCTGGTATAGTGTATACACTTCATTTAAAACTGCAGGATTTAATATGTATATGTTGCACCAATAGTTGATATACCGCTATATACCAAGGTAATTATACCAGGTATGTGTACAAATTAATAGGCTACTGTAATAAGAAAAAAAGAGTTTTCGTTTATTCTTAAGACAAACTTATTCATGCCAATAACGCCAATACTATCCTTCTTTAAAAACAATTGGCAAGAATTCAATTTTGTAGTTATAATCAAAAGATAAAAAAACATGTTTTCTTAAATTAAAATCATGATATAGATATCAATCCTGATGTGAAATGTTTATAGCCGTATTTTTTTGAGTTATATGTTTATAAATGATTAATAGCTTTGTTGATCTCATCATTATGATTGTGCATTTGATTGCCCATTAAAAAATTGTTCGTATTCTGACTCTTTAAATTATTTAAACATGTACTAACTACACCAGTAGTTTAGAGCTCTGCAAACTTATAATAGTTATACTGTAGTAAAAAATCGCCACAAATACCCAATGAATTTTTTTTTTTTTTGTTTTATTTCCCTCCTTTTAAATTTGTGTTAAAATCAGCCACAAAATTTTCTTTTAAGACATTATTCCATCTCCGGAATTACCTGATAAGACACTTTTTTCTGTTTAAAAACACGGCTTACCGACACAATTGTTCTTTTTTTTTTTTTAAGGGCCAAACTCTTATTATTATTTTCCCTTATACGAGTTTTTTTTGAGTAACATACTGTTAATTTGTCCATTTTACTGTGTGTGATCTGATATATTTTGTTACCCCTACTCTAGGTTTGAAAAGAGTCTGTGGTATTTGTTACATTCTTTAATTGATTATAAGTCTTATAACAATAATATATAAGTTTAGACTATCACTATATATTTATCAATAAGTTTATTTACTTTAAATAGTACCACTTTTTACTATTACCTATAGCATACAGTAATGATGTATATAGTTTTTAATTGGGTAAAGAGAACAATGGGAATATTTTAGAGTTTGAATGTATTCTTATCCTGGTACTATTGTTTAAATTGGCTAACTTGGAAAAATGTGTCAATTTAAAGTTTAGGATAATTATAATTTTTCAATTTTTTCTTGTTAAGCTAATACCTTTTTTAAAGAGTAACTACAATATTTATGGTTCAAAACCATCGATCCACTTTTTTTAGTACATTGTGTACACACCGAGAATTAATTCTTAGGTACCTTTTGGGTTCATACAAACGAAAAAAATATTAAACACAATTTCTTGATTAATCAACCTGTTGAAGACGCATAAAATGATTGTAATAATGTAATATAATGTATCTATAAGTTTAAGAGCTACAACAGGACCTATTTATATCAAAGTACCTATAATTTTGGTATAAAATTACAATTAATTATCATCACCAAGTTTATTATAATCTTATTTACAACGTTACTGTTGATAGGCTGCACTGGCCAGGTTGGTGGTGATACGTATAAAGCAGAAATTTTTCTTGGAAGTGATTTCATTGATCATGATGTTGAACTAATACTGTAATCAATGTTTTAAAAAAATGTTTTATGCAGGATATCTTGGAAGCTTATGTATACTAAGTGGCTGGTTATAGTGCAGTAAGTTGCTGGTATGGTTATTTAATTATTACGTCTAAGAGCTTTAATACTGTAGGGCTGGAACTTGTATATCAGTAAGGCGCCATAATATTGTTGAACAAAATAACAAAAAATACCAACCAACCTACCAATTGTTAACCAACCAATTGCATGGTAATTAAAGGCAATTTAAAATTTTTATAATCTGACTCAAGTAATACAAATTTTAAAAAGAATCAGGCACGAATCGATTGGATAAATCAAATCAATTACTATTGAAACATTAATAAAAGCTTATACCTTTATTATGTACCAGGTAGTTTATCAAACTACACCATTCAGATCGATCCTATATATGGTTTATCCACAATAATAAACAAAACTCTATAGATCTAAGGAAATTATATCCAATCCTAGGCTTACTGTAATAACTTACGCCCCATAGTAACGTATTAGTTTATGGATACGAAATTTGATATTTGAGCATGCATCAAGGACCGATGCTCAGCCGACATTGCCATAATATTAATCATTACAGTAAATTTACCTAATATTGAAGCGTACCTATATCTATATGATTATACATAACCCCCATCGATCTGTCAAAACCAATTTCAAATAGAATCGATCCATTTAATAACAGTGTACATGTACATACTGTAATAATTGATGTATTTTGATGATAATTTAGGGGTCAAGTCATGCTACACTCTTAATACTGTCTATCAATAATTTACTGTAACTAAAAAGTATAAACTTGGGGTTGCTCCTGGATCATTTAACCTGAGTTGTAAATTCTTTTATTTTCTATTTTTGATCAGGGCCTCGCCGAGCCATCCCGGGGGCCTATAGAAAAATTTATAGACCACTACCGGTACTCGTTATTATCCCACATTACCTTATCAAAAGACATCAAAAAAATGTCTTACGGATTTTTCTACCTTTAAATAGTTGTAGTTTAGGCTATTCCATACTTGTAGTGTCAATTTTCGTGTATTAATTAGTTGTCCACGATTCTCAGCCTCAATTTTTTTTTTTATTGTAGGATCGGCTTTAAATAGTTTTTTTTGGGCAAAAAAACATAAATGAAGAAAAGAAATTAATACCGCACGGACCCTTTGTTCATCCAAGTGTCAGTCGACCAAACCAAAAACCAAAAAACGCAAGCCTGTACATATACTGGCTACGAGCATATTATAGTATTCTTTGCCGCAACTATTACCAAAAATTGAATTCATTGATTATTATAACAATATTTTTTAGAAAAATAGAATAAAACTTAGAAAATTACATTAAAAAAAATAAGGTGTCTTCAATTAAATGGAATCTAGGTTTCTTTACCGTAATATTCCCTTTTTTCTAATAATATTATTGTAGTCTAAGAAAATTATTAAAAATTATTATTATATTGTATGCATGATTATTTTTTTGGGCTCAAGTCTAAATAAATCGTCCATTGTGTGTGAGTGCGTGGGTAAGTGTATAATTGTGTATGTGCGGAGCAGATTATTTGATTCAAATTCACGATTATAATTATTATATCATTCCCTTTTTTTTTCTATTATCATATATATATAGAAACTTAGATCCACTATTTTTTTTTTTTTTTTTTCTTTCTTTCCTTACAATAATTTTTTTTGATTTATAATATTTTTATTCAAGAACGACAATATATATCTTTATTTTTGAATAACAGACAACAACTAGCAAAGCTCATTAATCAATAACAAATAACAACAACAAAAAAATACCCACACAAAAAAAAACCAATATATTATTTATTTTTGCATTACAATTAAATTATCATTCACAATAACAAAATTATGATACTATAACACAATAAAAAAAAAAAAGAAAGAGAGAAGTAAAAAAATGGTCAATAATTCAAATAGTGACCTGATTCAGATAGATGAAGATACAAGGAAAGTTGATACATATAGTCCAGAACAAGTACTGGCTATGAGAGTATTAGCAATATGTTCATCATGTACAAGTTTATTATTTGGTTTAGTATTTTTTTATTTATATATATGTATGAAAAGGAAAAATTTTCGACATCATTTAATTCTATTATTAATTATTAGTGATTTTTTAAAAGCATTTATTTTATTATTATTTCCAGCAAGATTAGTTTCAACAGATACTTCAATAACAGATCGAGCATTTTGTGCAGTAGTTGGATTTTTTACAGCTACTTGTATTGAATTAAGTGATTTTGCTGTTTTAGCATTAGCAATTCATTTTGCATTATTAGTTTTTACAAATAAAAAAAAAACTACTACTACATCTGAAGGATTATATCCTTATAGAAAAATTATTTATACTTTGGTAGTAATTATACCATTATTTATGGCATCAATAGCATTTGCTTATAATGGATCATCAACTTATATGCCATATGTTACTTGGTGTTATTTACCAGTTAGACCTGCATGGTTAAGAGTTATATTAAGTTGGGTATGGAGATATATAATTTTTATTATAATCATGTCTATTTATATTGGAATTTATGTTTATGTTAAATTAGAATATAGAAGTGTTACAAAAATTTATCCAAATCAACAAAATGGTGATCAAATTTATTCAAATAGTCATCGAAGATTTTTAAAATTGGTTAATTTTTTATTACCATGTGTTAATAAACCAAGATTAGAAGAAAAAAATGAAATGGGACCAAGAAATCGTAATGATAGTCAAAATATTGCAATTCAATCTTTTCAAAGAGAACAATTAACAAGATTTGCAAGAAGAAGATCAATGATTGAAAGACAAATTAAATCAATTTTTATTTATCCAGCAGCTTATATTATATTATGGGCAGCACCTTTTGCTCATCAATGTGTTCAATTTAAATATGAAATTGTTCATCATACTGTTTTTTGGTTAGGATTAATTACTTCTTTTATGCAACCATTTAATTGTGTTGTTGATACTACTGTTTTTTGTATTAGAGAAACTCCATGGAGAATTCATGAAGAAAAAGTTTTTACAACAAAATATATTAAAAAATTTTGGAATTGGATTACTTGTAATAATGATAAAAATATTGAAGAATTTAGTATGAATAGTAGACATAATACTAATACAACAACTCAAACTTTTAATTCAACAAGTCATCATTCACCAACTAATTCTCATATTACTGATTTTAGAAGACCAAGATATGATAGTTATGGTAATAATGAAAAAAGAACAAGTTCTAATGAATGGACAAGAAATTATAGTGTTGGAAGTGATTCAATAAATTCTCCATCTCAAAATTTGGATCCATTTAGTAATACAACTGCTAAAAGAATTGATATTAATGATATTGAAAATGGTAGTAGTCAAAGTAGTAGAGATACTAAATCGATTGAAAATGATTATGATGTTAATGATTCAAGAAATGATTATGATAATGAAGAAGATGAAGTTGTTGATATTTTAGAATTTTTGAAGTAATAGCTTCTTATATTTATTTATTTATTAATTAATTTTTTTTTTTTAATGTACAATAATGAACTACATAACCTTTTAATAAATTTTCTGAAAGGTTTGTAATATTATATAGATCAAAATCTTTTTTCAATTCATTTAAGACATCAATCATAATTTCTTCTGATCTTAATTGTTGTCCTATTATAATTTTTGTATTTGGACCTAATTTCAATGCAACTTGTTTTAATGCTTTAACAAAATATGGAATTAAAAAATCATTATAAATAGTATCACAAGCTATAATTAATCCATCTTCTGTTGATGATAATTCTAAGTTATCAATTAATTGATCACAATATTCCCAATCATATTCAATAACTTGGATATTTTTTTTAATATTATATTCATTAATATTTTTTTTTAATAATTTTAATAAATGTTCTTGATCAGTTGCAATATATTCTTTACAATGTTTTGATAATGAATTTGCAATTAATCCTGATACTCCTGTACCTAATTCTACTATTGTTGTATTAGAATTTATAAATAAAGATTTATTTTCAATTAAATATTCTGCTAATAATGGTGATAATCTCCATGCTACTGCTCCTGTTGATGATTTGGTAGTTTTTAAAATAGTTATTGATTGTTGAAATTCATAATCTTCTCCATCTATTGTTACTAATCCTTTTTCTTTTGTAGCTTCAATCATTCCTAGATCTCTTCCTTCAACAAATCTATCAATGAATATTTCATATACATGTTCATCAACATCTTCTATAAGTTCTGTAATTTTGTCCATTATTATTATTATTTGTAAAAATTTTGGTGATGCTAAAAAATAAAAATTTACACCAAGAAAAAAAATTGACAAGCGGTAAGTTTTGTATCACCCCATAAATATAATAGATAAAAGTACCACAAAACCTGGCCAATCTACTACTTGACTAATAACTCATTTGTTGACCCCCAAGCAATACAGTAATGTTTCAATAACAAATCCAACTCTTCTCTTTCATCTAAAAATTCTAAGGAATTAATATATTTCATTTCATTATCAGTTAACCATTGATGATGGATCATATCAATATCTTGACAATTAGAATAATCAAAATAACTTAATAATCTTGTTTTTTGTGATTCAATAGTTGGATATTTATTTAAAGTTGGTAATGAAATACCTCTTTGAGCTAAATTTTCTACCATAACTTGACCAAATTGATCATTATTACTCATTGGTTCATATAAAATAACCTGTCTATTATCAAAATTTGATTGAATCCATTCTAATATTCCATCACTTTTATTTGGTTCTAAATAACATAAACAACATTCACTTAATACTAATGTTGGTATATTTTCCATTCCATTTAGTTTGGTATCATTATTAATAGTTCTTAAATCAATTGGATGTAAATGATAATTAGAAGTATGAATTTCATCATCTTTATCATTATTATCATCATTAACTAAATTAATAGAAGATTTTAATGAATCATTTTTTGAAATAACTTGACATTTTCTTTTATTAGTAGGTGAAAAATCCAATTCATGATAAATTAATTTTGAATCATTTTTTAATAAATGAAATGGTCTAGTATCAGAACCAGATCCTAAAGAAATGATTTGCTTTTTTTCATCTTTAAATAATGATAGAAATTTATCAATTAACAAATCAATAGCATAACATCTAATATAAGTACCTCTATTAATTAATGGTAATTTTGGATTTAAAGATAATTTATTTCTAGGTTCTGATTTAGCTTGTTGAATAAATAATGGAATTAAATCATCTTTTAAATATCCTTTTTGATATGCTGAATATTTACTTGAAAGTGCATCTAAATCAGTAGCTTGAATTACTTTATCACGTCGATTCATTATCCTGGATATTTATGTTTTTGTTGATTGTTTTATTTTTTTATTATTATATTTTTCATGATGAGAAGGAAAAATAAAAATACCGCCTCACAAGATAATTTTTTACTATACAAAATTCAAGCCGTACAGTCGTACACGAATTCAGCACTATTAACCCACTAAAACAGCTTAAAGGAGATATGCGATAAAATAATGACACATTAAAATTTTCTAAAACCTTAATCATTCAAGCTGTGCTAAGACCTTTAAGTATCTATGACTCAAGCTTCCTTAAGCTTTAAACGAATAAGCTCTTTCCGATACCGGGGTGGAAAAATAAGAAATAACGATATTTTTCAACATATACATATATAAAACACTCTCAAGCCACCTTTTTTTTTTTTTTTTTTTTCTCTCTTCTTCTCTTCATTATCACATATATAAAAAATCAAAAATGAAAAAAGCTGGTGTTTTAGGAGCTACTGGATCAGTTGGTCAACGATTCATTTTATTATTAGCTCAACATCCAGAATTTGAAATTGAAGCATTAGGTGCTTCACCAAGATCAGCAGGTAAAAAATATAATGATGCAGTTGAATGGAAACAAACTGTTGAAATGCCAGAATCTGTTAAAGATATTATAGTTACTGAATGTTTACCAGAACATTTTAAAAATTGTGATATTATTTTTTCAGGTTTAGAAGCAGCACAAGCTGATACTGTTGAAATTGATTTTGTTAATAATGGATTAAATATTATTTCAAATGCAAAATCTTATAGAAGAAGTGAAAATGTTCCATTAGTTGTCCCAACTGCTAATCCAGAACATTTAGATATGTTAAAAGAAAATTTAAATTCCGGTAAAGGTCATCATGTTTGTATTTCAAATTGTTCTACTGCTGGTATTGTAGTTCCAATGAGAGCTTTAACTGATGCTTTTGGTCCAATTGATACTTTAGTTACTACCACTATGCAAGCAGTTAGTGGTGCAGGTTTTTCACCTGGTGTTCCATCAATGGATATCATTGATAATTTAGTTCCATATATTAGTGGTGAAGAAGATAAAATTGAATATGAACCAAAAAAAATTTTAGGTAAATGGAATAATGGTAAATTTGAAAATATAAATGATATGAAAATTAGTGCTACTTGTACAAGAGTTCCAGTTACTGATGGTCATAGTGCAAGTGTATCATTAAATTTTAAAAATTCAAAACCAAGTGTTGAAGAAGTTAAAAAAGTTTTGAAAAATTATACTGGTCAATCACAAGAATTATCATGTTCAAGTGCACCAAAAAATTTAATTGAAGTTTTAGAACAACCAAATCGACCACAACCAAGATTAGATAGAGAAAAAGGTAAAGGTTATGCTGTTAGTGTTGGTAGAGTTAGAGAAGATGAAGCATTAAATGGATATAAATTTATTTGTTTATCTCATAATACTGTTTTAGGTGCTGCTGGTTCAGGTGTTTTAATTGCTGAATTAATGGTAGCTAAAAATTTAATTTAATTATTTTTGTAAATATTATTAATATTATAATGACTTTTTTTAAATTTTCTACTCAAAAACTAGATATTCAGCCGTTTCAAGTGCGGCTTATTTGAATCTAACTTAGATCACTATATATATCCGGATATTGGTACCTACGTATACGCTTAGTGAAATGTATTAATGCCTAAATTCAACGCTAAATTTGATCTTGATCTCAAGCTAACTACAAAAAAGAAAAATAATATAAAACCATTAAATCATTAAAATTAATTATAGGAGGGTATATATACAATAAATAAATAATAATTAGATGAACATATTAAACCTTTTCATCAGCAGTTTCTTCATCCTTCTTTTCCTTTTTAACAGGTTTTTCAATTCGTTTATTAATCAAAAAACAACTTAATACAAATGCAACCAACATAAAACCTAAAGCACCAAAAATAGTTTTATGAAATGCTCTAACAAATGCTTCAATAACAGCATTACTAATTTTCGGTGGTAATTTTTTTAATAATTCTGGTGAATTTAATAAAGCTTCTGGATCAACTCCTTTTGGAATTGCAATATCTTTAATTTCAGTTTTAAAAACAACAAATTGAATAACTTGGCCAATTGCACTACCAATAGCACCACCAATTGATCTACCAAATCCAATTAAACTAGTTGCAATTAAGACTCCACCATTTTTCTTTGGAGCTGCTAATTGACAACTAACTGTAATTCCTTGAAACATAAAACCAATACCAATACCTAATAATGCCATGAAACCAGCTCTTCTAACTGAATTAGTATCTCTATCAATTGTTGTTAATAAACCTAATCCAACAGATGCTAAAGCAGTACCCATCATTGCAAAAGGTTTAACAATTCGAATCTTTGATACTAAAATACCAGAACTAATACTAACAACAATCATTGTAATCATAATTGGTAATAATTTCAACCCACTATGCATTGGATCATCACCTTGAACAATTTGGAAATAAATTGATAAATAAACCATTAACATCATAAATCCACCAAATGCAAATAATAAAGCAAATATTGGTGCAAGAACTGTTGGATGTTTAACAACAAACCATGGAATCATTGGATATTTACAAATTGTAAAGTTATAAACAAAAAATGAAATCAAAATAAATCCTCCAACAACAAAAAATGCAATAACAATTGGACTACTCCATGGTTTTGTTGATGAACCAAAAGTTAAAGCTAATAAAATTAATGTTAATCCAATACCTAACATAAATGATCCAATAAAATCGATTTTTTTAATTTTATTTCTTAAAGAACCAGTTGGTTTAGGAGGATTAAATAATAATAAAATTAATAAAGCAGCAACCCCACCAATTGGTAAATTAATCCAAAAAATCCATCTCCAAGTGATTTTAGCTAATGCACCACCAATTAATGGACCAATAACACTTGCAATACCAAAAGATGCCATAATCATCCCTTGAGTCATACCTCTTTTTTCAATTGTAACAATTTCACTTGCAATCATCATTGTCATTTGACCAATACCACAACCACCAATACCAGAAATAGCTCTACCAACAATTAACATATTCATTGATTTGGATGTAGCACTAATAACTGAACCAATTTCAAAAAATAAAATTGATAATAACATACAATATTTTCTACCAAAAATCATTGCAAAAGATGACATTGAAACTGCCAAAATAGCTTGGGGTAACATATAAGCAGAAACAACCCAACTAATCATACCAAATTCTTGAAATTCATTACCTAATGTACTTAAAATTGTTGTAACAATTGTACCATCTAATGCATGAACTAACATACTAGCATTTAATGCAAACACACAACTAATTAATTTCCATCCATGTAATAATTGTTGTGATCCTGTTGTACCATCACCAGCTTCTTCTTCATCATTATTACTATTATTATTATCTTCATCTTTATATGATAAATTTTGTTCTTCATTTGGTTCCAAATAATTTTCAGGCAATTCATTTAATTGTGAATGTTTATCATCATTCTTTGATGAATTAATTGAACTCATTTTTGTTTAAAAGAAATGATTTTTTCTCTTTTTTATATCTTATTGATTATTTTGAAAAATTATCTTTTATCAATAGAAAGACTGTAAAGAGGATATGAAGGTATATTTATATCTTTGATTAAAAAGATAAAAATAAAGAAAAAAAACTTTTACAATGCATGCAATATGTAGTTTTTGCCACCAAGAAAAGTTAACTTTACTGTTTACTTCCCCTGGACCACAAAATTTCGATTAATATTTTTAAAACAACAATAGAAAAAAATTTCTTCTCTATATTCATATTGTTTTAGAATTTATTTTTATTTCAATTAGTCGTTACTTAAGATTAATGACTCTTTAAGCACTACTAACCTCTAAAATCGGCATGCCGTTGATTTTTTTTAGATTTTGTCTCAAATTTTTTTAAGCTTTGTTAAAATTTGATCGGGAAGCCGTTCTCTGCTTAAACAATTATTACTAGTACTTGAAGTTGTTGAGAATCTCATACACAAGGGTCTATCTACTATAGCTATTTTATTTTAAAACTTGGTGGGGGTGTGAATTAAGTAGAAGTAATCGGCTAAACTCGTAGCCAATACAGAATTATTTGTCCCGTAATACTTTTATAAATTTTACATTTATCCAAAAGAAAAAAGAGAAAAAAAGTTAATGATTGATTTATTATGAAGTTGTAGAGATTTTGTATGTTTGTTTATATTGTTTCTTGATTTTTAATAGATAGATCTCAGCTCAGCCTTTTATGTTCAGCCTTACACAACACGAGAACAAAATTAAATCATGGACCCGAAATCTCTTGGCTCATACGGCTGGATTCGATACCAAAAAAACAAAAACAAAAAAAAAATATTTAACTTCGTTCCGAATAATGAAGGATTATTGTTGTAAAATCGGATGCAATTTTGCAAGTTTAAAGGGATTCGAAAGATTCGGTTTAAGTAAAGGCGTATATCCGGGATCAGCTACTGTTATATAAAGGACGTCGATCGACCGAACAAAAAAAAAAAAAAAAATAGAATCCGTTAGGATTGTACTAAAATTAGATTAGGTAAATGCATTCATGAGTCTTTTTACCAAAATAGTCAATTCTACATGCATAGGATAGAAATCGATAAATGATTCAAACGTGCTAATAAAGTTCAGTCTTAAATCCGAATAATTATAGAAGGATTATTTTCTTAAATCCTTTATATCCTTTTTATATACCCCAACTTAGCTAGCCCAAAATATTATCGAGTTTACTGTTAATATGTACAAGTTGTACATGCATAAATATACAAGTTTATAGCCTTCTGTTAAACTGGTATTATTATTTATTCCAATTGATCAAGATCTCGACTACTGTATTATAAGTATACCACCGTATATATAATACTACGGCCATTTATTATAAATAAATTATAATAGCCAGCTAGCCTGTTGTACACTATAACAATTGAGTTATATTACATATATATATATCGGGTATGTAACCGGGATGAGACATAAAAAATAGCTATAGCGGGATCCAAAAAAATCTAAACATTCCTTATAATAATTCATTTATAAATAACCTATATTTTGCATCCACTATGAAATTGGTTTGCGTACAACTGTACATAATAGCTTGATGGGAGCTTCTATGTATACGGGTACAAAGATGCATGGATATATATACAAATTGATATCGTTATGTGTAATCGAAAGGTTGAAAAATACTTCATATATCCATCGATTGATCAAATCCAATACATTAAACCGAAAAAAGAACAATATAATTAATTAAACGACTGCTAGCACGCTATTCGAATGCTAGCTAGCCTAGGTGTATAAGTACTACTGTATGACATTATAATTTATATTAATATTTACCGTTGCCAGGATCATCGATAAAGAATTAGAAATATATATAGCTGGTTGAAGTTAATTAAGACCGTTCGATAGATAAGCAGTGGTAGGACCCAAAAATGATAGATCTGCAATAATAGTTAAATTTTTATCTGATCTTTGAATAGCATGTAAACTTTAATCATGTGCATTAATTAATTAATTAAGCTTCAATAAATCTATAGATGATAAGAGCCGCACAAAAGTTTCAATTCAAGAAAAAAGCCGCACAATCTAGCACCCAAAAAAAAAATTCACCAGGTATCCTATATATATCTACAAAACAATAAAACAAAACCAACGTATACAAAAAAAAAAATACAATAAATATAAATATACAAAATACTCACAAAATATTCTAAAAACATATCATCACAACTCAAATCAATAATAAGAATAGCTTTATTTCATTTCAACTTGACCACCAAAACCAACTGGTACACTATGACCTTTTGGTACAATACTCATAACTTTATAAACCTTACCCATTGATCCACCAGATTTTTCAGTTAATCTATTATAAGCTTGTTCAATTCTTTTCTTACCTTCCATATCTTTAGTTTCATTAGCTAATTTAGTTGCTCTTGCACCAATACCTAAACTATGTAACCAATCACCTTGCGGTACAGGACCATAAACATCAATATTTTTATCTTTCATTGCAGCATTTTTAATTGCAGTAAAATCAACATCTGTTGATAAATCATGTTTACCAGGATTTTCAAATGGATCAACAATTTTATGATTTTTAATACCTCTTAGTGATTCAATTGGAATAGTACTTGAACCATAATCAATAACTAATGCAGCACCACCATTTTCAACTCGTTGACCCATTTCATTTGCAATATCCCAAGCTTCAGGACAAATTTCAATTTTTGATCCAGGTAATAATTTTTGATATCTTGAATTATTTTTTAAAATTTTTTCAAATGGTGAAGGATTTGGTGACATTGTTCTAAAAAATTTATTATCTTCATCTTTTTTATAATCAACTAACATTTCTCTCCAACCTTTATCAGTTAATTCAAATTGATGAACTGGTAATGCATCAAAAAATTCATGTGCTACAATAAATTCTGGAATATTATCTTTTTCAATATCTTTTATTGATTCATGCCAATGAATTGGAATATTATATTTTTGACTCATTGCTTGATTATTTTGAATTTCATTTTCACAACCTAAAGTTTTTGCTTGAGTTTTTCTTAATACTGGACTTGCTTCAACCATATGAACATTTGTTAATGCAGCTTTAAATTCTGGAAAATGTTTACCAGCTCTTAATAAATCATCCATTAAAGTACCTCTACCTGGACCATATTCTACAACTTTAAATTTTGATAATCCACCTTGTGCTAACCATTGAGTTAAAATCCATACACCAACTAATTCACCAAACATTTGTGAAATTTCTGGACTTGTAATAAAATCACCTTGTGTACCAAATGGATCACGATGAGTTGTATAATAACCACCATCAGGATTTGTTAAACATTGTCGCATATAAGCAGCTACTGAAATTGGTCCAGTCATTTCAATACCCTTTTTTAAAATTTCACCAAGTGATGAATAATTTCTTCTAAAAATTCTATTCCTTAACAGCATTATAATTAATTAGATTCTAAATAGTATTTTTTTTCAAAAAAGTTGAAATACAAAAAAAATGTTGTCTTAATATTTTAAAAATTTATTATTTTAGACGAAATATGGTTGGGAGCGGGAGTATATATATATAATATCAAAGTGGTTCTAGCGTTTATTTTTTTTTGTGTTTTTCTTTGCTCAAGCACCAGTAATGTGGTTGCACATGTTTTTTATTCTACACTATATGTATATAGACGGCTCATTTTTTGGTATATCATTCTATTATAATTATGAACGGCTACAAATAACCCACCAATTATCTCTTTCGTACCCACTATCTATAACTACCCCACCAGCAGTCTTGACATCATTCTCAAGTTCACCTTCTTTATATAAATGATAATATCGATTTCGAACTCTTTCTTCACCAGTTTCATGATTAATTGTTTTCCATGGAACCATTACATCTTGATCCATTCCAACATGCCAACCTCTTTTTTGATTACTAGTTTGTTCTAATGCCCAAACATAAATTAATGCTTTACCGTTTGTATTTAATTTTGATAAAATTTCTTCAACTGATTCAATTCTTCTTTCTGGAGTTGCAAAATGATGAATAACTGCAATACTAATTGCAAAATCAAATTGATTATTTAAATAAGGTAATTGTAATCCATCACAAATTAATGCTTCACCACCTCTTTCTGATGCAATTTTAACTAATTCTGATGATCTATCACTTGCTAATATTTGAATTTTATCATTAACTTTTAAATATTTACCATTACCACATCCAATATCTAATCCTAAACTATGATCTTTTTGATCTTCTAAAAATTTTTTAACAATTGGCCATGGTTTATATCTTGTATCTGAAAAATGTTGTGCAATTTCTTCATAAACTTCATGAACATGTTGTTGTTCTTTAGCAACTGGGTCTTCGTTAGTACTCATTATATTTTATTATTGATTATTAGTGGGGTTATATATGGTGATGGTGATGGTTTAGAGAGTGGTGATGTGAAAAATTTATCAAAAATTTCTAGATCGGCCGGAGAATTTTTTTTTATTATCGATAGAGTTTATAGCCGTTAGATAGATTGAAATTTTCAATTCGAACCAAACCAGTAAAAGTCCAGTAATATTAATAGATTCTACTTATAAATTCAGGTTCAAAAAGGTTAATTAAATAAATCATTACAAAAGTTAGTTTTTTTTTTTATCATTACAAAATTTACACAAAAAACATAATAATATCTATTCTTCATTATCATCACCTCCTTCATTCTTTTTTCTATTAGCATCAGCTTTTGCTTTCTGTAATTCTTTTTTACGTTCTTTTTTCAAACGTTTCTTTTCTTCTTTTGATAATTCTTTTTCAGTTGGTTCTTCATCAATATCCATCATTGATTGATTAGCTTCAATTTCTTCTTCTTCATAAATATTTTCATTACTTGTATTACTATTACTATTATTTTCACTTTCAATATCTTTTCTAACTAATGGAGGTAATCCTCTTAAATCTCTTTGAACTCTTTTTAATTGATTTTTTAATACATCACTAACATTTAATTGACCTTGTTCTAAATAATCTGTTAAAATTTTTTCAGCTTCATCATTAGTTAAATCTGTTCTTGCTGTGATTTTTACTGATGTCGGTGGTTCATAAGCTTTTCTTCTTGTATTCATTTTTGGTTAGTTAGGTATGTATATATATAATAAATAATAATGCTTGATTTAAGATAAAAAATGGTTATCTTGTTAATATTTTTTTTTGTATTGTTATCAATCTTAAATTTTTCAAAAAAATTTGAGCCGCGTAGTAGTTAAAAATTTTATCAAGCTTTAGTATCTAGTCAGTGCTGGAACCATATGGTGCACCGATCAAATTTTTTTACTCCCAATTTTTTTCAACGACAATTTTTTTTCAACTTATCAAATATTATTACAATATAAGACGAATACAAAAAAAAATGCTGTCATTTTTATCAAGACCAGCTAGTAGATTGGTTACAGGAACCACTACTTCAACTATTAGACACTTCTCATTATTAAATACTGCATCACCTTTAAAATCAATTCGACCAGCATTAATTTCAGGTAATACTGTTAATAATACCCCATCATTTAATAGTATCACTGAATATCCTTCATTAGGTCCTTTAACTTCAATGAGATTTAAAGCAATGGGTAATACATATCAACCATCAACTATTAAAAGAAAAAGAAAATTGGGTTTTTTGGCAAGATTAAAATCAAGAACTGGTAGAAAAATCCTAGCAAGAAGAAAGGCAAAAGGTAGATGGTATTTATCACATTAAAGTGGGAAAAAGAGAGAGAGAGAGAGAGAGTAAAAAGACGCAAATAGAGATTGTATCTGTTTTAAGTCTAATTATTTATAATATTAACATTTTTGTACATATTTAATGCAAGTTTTTTTGTAACATCCAAATGTGGTGCTACTGGTTTTTTTTTATCGTGTAGAACAGTCAATGATTATACTGAGGACGTCAGAGATTGGAATAAATAGTTTTAATCTACTTATATTTACTTATTTTCAGTGTAAATAGCCGATTGATGTCAAATTTATAGTATTTATTATAAAAGTATTATAATATAATTTAATAAATTCTAATGTTGGAGGTTGTGAGCCGCACTTGAGCGAATCAGCGCCTGGTAACCCACACAAGCCTAACTAAAGTTTATGCTTGAAAAAAATTAAACCTCCCGATTTTTTAAAATTTTTTCAACATTCAATATAGAAAAAAAATTTCAAAAACCTGAAATATTTTCATCCAACCAACCATATATCAGCACAACAAAAATGTTACAAAGCATAAAATCATCATTACCAAAACAACTTTCATCAAGACTACTAATCCGAACATATGCTACACCATCATCATCAACTGGTCCATCAAAAGCAGATATTAAACAATTAGCGTTACAAAGAGAACGACAATCACAACGAGAACAACAGAAAAAGGCTGAACAGCGCAGAGTTAAACAATTAAAAGATGAAGCAAGAAGAGCAGTAAAATCACCATTATGTATGGATATTGAACAAGCATTAAGATATTTAAGAGCAGCTGAAGTTGGTCGACCAGCAAATTCAACAACAATTTCATTAAATGTTTCCATGATTGCTGATAAAGGTGCTGCATTAATGCAAGGAACTTATAGATTACCAAAACCAATTGAAGAACAAAGAATTGCAGTTTTTACAAATGATAAACAAGCTGAATTAGATGCTAAAAAAGCAGGTGCAACTTTAGTTGGTAATGATGAATTAATTGAACAAGTTAAAAATGGTATTATTAATTTTGAACGTGCTTATGCTACTCCTGATATGGTTAGTAGATTAAATCAAATTGCAAGAATTTTGGGTCCAAAAGGTTTAATGCCAAGTGCTAAAAGAGGTACTGTTACAAATAATATTTTCAAAGTTATTAGTGAAGCAAGTGGTGAAACTGTTTATAAACAAAAGGCACAAGTTTTATCTTTACCAGTCGGTAGAGCTCATTTCACTGATATTGAAATTGTTAAAAATATTATTGCTGTTACTGATGCTTTAAGAGAAAATATTAATAGAATGGATTCAAAGAAAGCGCCATCAATTGGTAAAACAACTGTTAGTAGTGCAATTGGTCCTCAAATTGTTGTTGAAGTTTAGATAGGGATTGAATATAGAGAAAGAAGAAGAAGAAAAAATTAACTTGTATATAGTAGAATTAATAATGTTCATTTTTTTTTTTATTATTGTCATGGTCTATCAGGTACTTAAGGCCATGTTTTCTATCGACATGGGCATCACTAGAGCCAGGTGGTTGTAAATTTACTGCAAGTAACCAATTCAAGTAAAAAGACCGATATTCTGTTCTTATTTAACTGAATATTATACGTGTAAATTGTGGAATGGCCTCGAAAACTTGCGTGAGATAATGCTAGTGATCGATCGTAAGTTGCATTAGTCCAATAGACCAGCTGTTAATCTCAGAATACATCAAAAGGTCAGGTCCAGCTACTTAGTAGTTACACTTATAAATATTCTTATTAATTTTTTTGATTGTGTAAATAATTCCCACAACCAGCGCACGCCAACTGGGACATTATCAATAAACATTTCTAAAAAAAATCTACTAAATTTTCAACACGCGACAAAAACGAAAACTTAAATAGAAAATACAACAAACCAACAATAGCATCTTTCCACTTCACAAAAAAAAAAAAATTATTTATTATTCAGAATGGATAAAACATTAAGAAGATGGATAGTGCTTAGTTTTGTTTTGGCAATAACATTAGTTGGGATCCCCATGTGGCATTTCACTACATCAATATATCGAGCACCATTAAATTATTCATTAATGGATCAATATGATCAAAAAGTTGGTGATTATATAGAAACAATAATTCCAATTAGATTAGTTAATATTGGAGAAGAAAATTTCCCAGATTTAGCAAATGCAGTACAATTACAAGTTGATAAAGAATTAAAAGATTTAAATATTAAAGAATGGAAATTAAAAATTAATGATGGTAAAATAGGTCAAGAAATTGATAATAATGAATATATTATTCAATTACAAAATTCAAATGAACCAGAATATAATGTATCAGAAAATGAAAGATTAGTTATTATTGGATATAATTTAGAATTAGTATCAACAGGGAAAATTATAGAATTAATTTGTGGAGTTTTATTAGATCATTTATTTAAAGAAGAAATTTTATTATTAAAACAAGTTAATAATAATAATAAATTAGTTCAATATAGTTCAAAATATCATTTAACATTTTCATTATTTACAAATGGTAATAAAGTTTTAAATTGGGATATTGATAAAGCATTAAAAGAACATTTTACTCCATTAAGATTAAGTTTAAGTGATAAAGTTGCAAATTTTACAATTGATACACAAATTCAACATTATAGTGATTTAAGTTTTAAACCACCATCAAATGGAATTTTAACTCATGATCAATTAAATACTTTTGTTAATTTTGGTGATTGGAGTTTAACATCAATTCATCCTTATCCTACTTTGCATTTTATTTTATATGTTAATCAAGATAATAATACTAATTTAATTATTGAAGATTCATTAACAAATTCTTTTTCAATTCCTCAATGGGGTGGAGTTGTTATAAAAAATTTACAACAAGATTCTAATAATAATAATCATTATACATCACAAGATTTATTACCAATTTTGGAAATTTTTTCACAACAATTATTACAATTATTAGGTGCACCAAATACTCCAGAAAATCCATTATTTAGAATTGATGCATTATCAAGAATTTCATCAGTTAGAGCTTTACATAATGCTGCATCTACTTTAGGTTCATTACATCGATTATCTGAATCATTACCAAATATTGCAATTCCTTCACCAGTTTTGGATGCTGTTGAAGATACTTTTGAAGCATTAACAAAAAGTTTTTATTATTTAAAAAATTCTCAATTAAGAGATGCAGTTATTAATGCTGGTAAAGCATTATCAAGAAGTGAAAATGCATTTTTTGATAAAATGATGGTTCAACAAATGTTTTTCCCAAAAGAACATCGAATTGCTATTTATTTACCTTTATTAGGTCCTATGGCAGTTGTTCTTGTTATGGGTTTTAAAAGAATTTTTAAAGAACTAAAAAATTAGTAAATGTTTTAATGATTTTATTTTTTTTTCTTTTTAACTTTATCAATAACATCAATCCAAATTGGTTTGATACCTTTTTCTTCCAAATTTTTAATTACATTAGCAGATTGAGGTCCTTGAATTAAAACTTCCATTAAATCACTACCTTCCATAACTGGTGATACACTAGTAGCACTGGCACATTTAATTCGTAATTCTTCTGCAACATTAGTAGCATTTAAATGGAAAAATTCTAATTGTGAAACAATTGTAACAATTTTATTACCACCTCTTCTTTCAACAAAAATTTTAATTTTTGGAATTGGACCTTTTGATAATTTTTTTGGTTCTTGTTCATTAATATTCCAAATTTTATGATTAACTTGACATTGTTTTATTAATAATGGTACTAGTTGATCTCTTGTAGTTTGAGAATCATTTTTTAATGATAATGCTTGTTTTAATGTATCATTTAATAATACTTTATTACCACCTTTTGATAATTGTTTTTCTTTAACATAATTATTTAATAAATCACGTAAAAATTCTGCTGGATATGAAAAAGTTGAATCAACTTTTGATTCCAAAAATAAATTATAAGTTGAACTTTTTGGTTTATAAAATTCTTTGGCAATTAATTTAGTTTTATTTTGATTATTATTAGAACTTGTTGTACCTTGTGATTTTTTAACTTTATAAATTGAATGATTTTTAATTAAATCATGATTCATATCAGCTAAACTTAATACAACAATTTCACCATTTCTTTCTCTTGTCTTTAATAATTTTTCTTTTTCCATTTGTTTAAAATATTTAGTTGCCTTTTTCCAACTAGTTTGTTTCATTTGAATATCAAATTTTAAATTTGGTTGAACATATTGTGAAATGAATTTTGATCCTGGCATTGGTAAATCTAATTGATTATCAACAGCTATTCTAATTGCTTGAATTGTAGCCTGTTTAAACATTTCATCACATTCTTGAGTTGAAAATTGTTTTAATGGATTTTCTTCTTGTTTTGGTTCTTCAACTTGTGTTTCTGGTTCTTTATTTTTATCATTAATATCTAAACTTTCTACTTCCTTTGATAATTCTTCTTGTTCTTGTTGTTGAGTTTGAGATTGTGATTGTGATTCTGGTTGTGGTTGTGGTTGTTCTTCTTCATAAGGAATTTTATGATCTAAATCTTCTGGTACTTTATACCCATGTCTATAATTTTCTAATAAAGTATCACCAACAACATTAACAGTTAATGCTGCTTTACCAACTGAATCATCATTAATTTTTGAACAATCAACTTGTGCAATACCAACAGCAACAGGAATCTTTGGATTTTGTAAAGTTGAAATTGCTACTACTGATCCTGGTAATGCATCTTCTGGTAAAGGATCAAATACACCAGCACACATTAAATCAGCTCCATTTTGTAATCTTTCAATTGTTAATTCTGGTGTAAATAAATATGGTAATAAATAAGGACATTCCCATAATGTAAATAAAGTTGGAATCAATTTTTTATTCAATTCAATCCAAACTGGTTTTTCTCCTTCACTATATAATATACCATTTTCACCAGAATGTAATTGAATTTTTGCATTTCTTAAATCTTTTGGTAAAATTTTATATTTATTTTCTGTTGATAATTTAGTTTCATCAAGCTTAAAATTAAAACAAATTTGATGTAATAATTTTTTTCGATCTGATGATTTTAAATTACTAGCTGGTTTGGTCTTTTTGTTTTCGTTAGTTTTGTTCTTTTTAAAGTATTATAACATACATGTGCTTTTTTTTTAAACATTATTATGATTGTCTATTGATGTTAATGTTAAGATGAAAAGTAAAAATACATCGGATTGCTGTGAGAATTAAAAAAAATTGTGGTACAGAGAAAAAACCCATTACGTAAAACTCAAACACGCTCACATCGAAAAAAAAAAAAAAAAAAAAAAAAA
>JAJLUL010000236.1:0-23564 GCA_030564325.1 Blastobotrys capitulatus | reverse complement strand
TTTTGGGGGGGGAGGGGGGGGGGGGGGTTGTTATTTATGATATGGTTGACAATTAAAAAATGTACTTAATTCTTTATTAATTCTATTCAGGAAATTTTAGTACTTATATATATAAATATTTTTTTTTCTTATTTTTCGTAAGTTTTTAGAGGAATCTATACTTTGAGGTAAATTAAATAATATTGATTATAATCAGAAATGAACCATTTTTTGGTACTGTATCCAAATCAACTTTAAATAATACTTAAAAAGCACTGCCTAAATCAATAGACTTATGAATAGACAGCATTAAATGTTTTTTTTTTTTTTTTTTTTCTGCTCTTGAAAATAACATAATAGATTATTGAATATTCATAATTAAGTTTTCTATTATATACCATACCATGATTATGCAATTCCATATAGAACATCATGATTATTTTAAAGATTTAGGTAAATATATGTATAGATGATTAAACTGTTTCAATTCGTTAATGTAGTTTATAAATACATGTATACCGTACTTGTACGTATTTCGGTGATCATCCGATATACAATTATGATCGTCTCGGTATTTGACCTTACTACCAGGTACAAGCCTTGATAATGGACTACATATATTAAGGTACAGTGCCTGATAACTCTGGGTCAAGCCAGTTTTCGAGGTTAAAACTATGGTATACCCACTCAAACATTAATAATTTATAAATTATTATGGATGTATACATAATAATTGGCAGTTATATATTGCACTTAATTATAGACTACACTCAGCCTACAGTATTTCAGTAGAGTTTAAAGAACTTATATATGGATACTGTCACAATAATATGATAGACCCTGCCGGTTACAAAGGTAGGTAGGTACCATCATTATCCAGATGGAGAAAATACTTAGAGTGAGTTGTGCCAGGTACTGGTAAACCTGAAAGTATCCAGATGAATTACTAAAAACACTCCTATTTAAAGTGATCTAAGCTGATCAGCAAAGTATGCAAGCCTCATCACAACAAAAAAACTTACACAATGATGCTGTAATTATATAATTTAAGTCTAGCTCAAGTTACCATGGTAATTTTCAGGGTCGAGGTTTTGTTATGATCCAGATTGGGACTGATAACGCTTCAGGGGCCAAGCCTAATATGTAATATATACAGTATATGAACTATCTCATCTCTTTGAACAATCAACTGACTTCAACTAAGAACCTCAGCTATCCAAAATTGTTTTACTATTAAATTTAAAATTAAAGTAATTACTCCCATGAAGAGAAGTAAGTGGTAAAGGAGATCTGACATTATTTACCTGCAGTTAAATAAATAAATTTCAGCATCTTCTTTAAACTTTATAGTCATATATTTATAAAAAAAGATCTGATATAGGTTATCGAAAAAGTATATTACTATAACAACATAGAAAAAAAAAAAAAAAAGAAAAAAAAAAAAAACATAACTATAATTTGTTAATGTAAGAATTATAAATTCGAATTATCTACTCCATCATCTAGTTTGCTACTTTAAAAAGTCAATAAGATCAACAAGTTCATCCCCATTATCTTCTGCTGAATTGCTTCCAGAACTACCATTATTATCTCCAAGATCAAAACCACCTTCTACTAATTTATCACCGTTATAGTCTTCATTTTCTTCTTGTATTTGACGACTGAATCGATTGGAACATTGGCAGCTTCGGCTGGTTGTTCAACAGGTGAATTAATATCAGAAGTTGTTACAGCTTGAACCATTAAACTGAATGCCAAAGTAGTAATAATAGTAATAGAAAAATGATTTCATTTGTGTTTCTTCTGTCATCTATAGGATGTAAGTTGGAACAAGAGTTTAGATTAAAAGATTCAAAAGCTGGTGACGCAAATGTCTTATTTGCCCAGAAGATGGGGCTCATTTATATTTTATTAAATGAGGATTAGGGTTAATTTTTTAACACTGCCAATTTAGGTTTAAGCAGTATAAATAAATTTTTTGTAATTTTTTAGATGGTGAATTTTTTGAATGAGAATTTTTTCATTTTCTCTTTTCGGACTTCATCGCAAAAACAATAAATTAAATTAATATTAAAAGTTCGTTTTTTCTTTCATAAAATAAATTGTATATTATTCTATTAAAAGATTATCAATATAATTAAATAATGACTGATCCAATTCCAGTTGATACTCCAGGAGATCCTCCTCCTGAAACTCCAGCAGAATCAAGTTCAAATAGAAGATTAAGTGCTCAAGAACAACAAGCAATTCAAAGTTTAAGGTTCAAGGTTCATAAATCAACAAGGCAGAGTTAACTACTTATTATATTATATATGGGATTTTTGATCTATTTATATACGCGCTTTTCAAGTTCTTAAGTTAAGCAGAAACAATTTTTATTAATTGGAAACGATCCATTTTCGATCGCGATATTTAAGTCAAATTTCGATATCTTTTTAACAAGACTACCAAATTCAGTGGAGTCACCACTTATGAAAAGACCTACCTATGAAAAAAAAGAAACTAGGCTCGAAATTAACGAAAATGGAAATGCTCTGCTTGATTTCTTTTTTTTCATAGGTAGGTCTTTTCATAAGTGGTGATTCCACTGTTTAATTCAAGATATTATAATAATCGATATTACTAACATCATACTGCAAGATTTATTGCTTTTGAAAATCATTAAACAGCAATAAATATCACATATACTAATACCACGGGACGCAATATGGAAAAATTTCCATCACTCTTATCATTCTGCGCTGCTAAGTAGAAATTTATATCTTTATTATGGTATAGATAGTATGGCAGTACTTAAGGCTGTATTAAGGACTTGATATATGCATATTTCACATTATTATAAGTATATACTGGCTTACATAATATTAAATATTCAATATCCAGACCAATGATCCAGAAGATACCATTAAAAATGACCATCTCGGTCTTTAAACTTATAAAAAGCGTCATATTAATATTGATGTACATAAAGTATATAATGTAGAACTCCTAGAAACAAATTTAAGGTATAATCTCTACGTGTACTGGTGCTAAAAAACATTCAGGGCTAAGGTTTTTATTCTAATTAATATAAGTGATATATAAAGCTTACATGTACTACTTTTATAACGCGTTGATTGCAACAACTTACACTTAGTGATAATGACAAAAAAATCTACACCAAAATTTTTTAATAATGAAAGATGTACAAATAAACAAAGTAAGCTTTATTTCCAATGTACTTTTTGTATATATATGTATAAAATAATAATCTTTTTTAAAATAAGTTTAAAGTATATAAGTAAAAAATATATAAAAGCTAATACTAAATTAATCAATAATTTATTGTGGAGCTGGTGCTGCTTCATCTGATGCTGGAGCAGCAGAAGCAGAACCATCAGATTGTGATTGTTGTTGTTGTTGACCCATTTGTTCATCAACTTCAGCTAATTCAGCCATATCATCTTCAATTGGAGTTTCACCTTTTTCAGATTCTTCACCTTGTTGTTGTTGACTACCATCATCACCACCACTTGCTGCTCCTTGAGATTCTTCTTGTTGTGGAGCTAGAGCTGGTGCTACCCCATCTTGTCTCTTTTTCATTTGCTGTGGAGCTGGTGCTTGTTGATCTGGAGAAGGAGCTGGTGCTTGATCTTCTGGTTTAGGACCTGGTGCTTGATCTTCAGGTTTTGGACCTGGTGCTTGGTCTTCAGGTTTTGGTCCTGGTGCTTGACCTTCTGGAATTGGTGCAGCAGCAGCATCATCTTGTCGTTTCTTTAATCCACCAATTTGTGGGGTAGTTGATTGTCGTCGTTTCAATTGAGCATTTTGTTCACCTTCTTCTGGGGCATCATCATTGCTTTCTTCTTCTGATTTTTCATCACCATCTGGTGCTTCATCACCTTCTTGTGGTGCTTCTTCACCTCCTTCTGGTGCTTCGTCGCCTTCTGGCTCTTCACCATCTTCTTGCTCTTGTCGTTTCATAGCACCTCCTGATAAACCAGATAAACTACCACCACTATTAGGTGATTGTCTCTTTAACAAACCACCTAATAAACCACCACCACCACCAGATGAATCACTACTACCACTAGATTCTTGTCTCTTTAACAAACCACCTAATAAACCACCACCACCAGATGAATCACTTGATTCTTGACGTTTTTTCATATCTAGATTTTCTTCTTCACTTGACTCATCTTCTTGTCGTTTAGCATTAGTTGGAACAGCAGCATATTGCATAGTAGTACTAGCAGCACCAACTGATTGAGGAGCTGGAATACCTTGTCGTTTCAATAAAACAGCGTTAGAACTGGTTGGAATTGGAGCAGCAGCAGCAGCAGCATCTTGTCGTTTATTCATTTTGAATGGTTGACCAACATCAATTTGTTGTGATGGTTGACTTGAAGCACTTGAAGATGGTTGTTCTTGTCTTCGTTTTAATGGAGCACCACCAGCACCACCAATTGGTTGAGCAGCAGTACCACTTGGAATTGCTTGTTCTTGTCGTTTTAAATTTAAACCTGATGGGTTTACACCACCTTGAGCACCAGGCCCGTCTTGTAATTGAGCATTAACCATCAAGGCTGATGCTAAAGTAATAATAGTAGTAATAGAAACAGTTTTCATTTTTCTTTTTTTGTTGTTAGTTTTTTTTTTTTATGTTAATAAGTTAGTTTTTAATGAATGAATGAATTGATGAATTAAAAAAAAAAAATGATTTATTTGAACGAATTGAGTCTATATTTATAGTTTTTTTTTTAAAAAATTTCAATTGTTCATTCAGTCGATTGGTTTTGTTTATTGTAATTTAACAATTCAAAATTAAAGAACTTCTCTTGCAATAAATTACAATCCCATCAGATCGGTTATAATAACACAGCCTTCCTAAGAGTAATCATCATCGAGGATGATATAATCAAGTTTATTTTCCACTTAAATTACTGTATGGTATTATAATGATTAGTACAATCAATCGATGCTTATAGACAACTAATGTAAAAAATTTAAAGGTTGGATGTAAATCTTACTATATTTTGATATAGTTATAGGGGTTAGTTTAACTTAAAGGTGAAAATTTTATGTACCTGATCAACATAACTTTATTTTTTCTTATTTTAAATCGTGTTCCTGAAAAATAAATTCAAAACATTCTGCCTTTGATTCATTATGAACGAAATTTAAACCCGATTTGAAGGCTAATTTTTGAAAAAGCAAGAATAGTGTTTTAATGAAATTGTGATTTACGTAATAGTTTTAAATCTCGAGAATTTTTAACCTACAGTGTAATCACAGCGTCATATTAAATCGAAAAAATGTACTTAGCTTGCTTGAGCCTACCCTAAGTTGTATTACAGTATTATAGAATCCGGATCTACTTCATTTGTCATTATCAAGTTTATTTACCGTAAGAGCCCTTAAATCAATATATTGAAGTCAAGTATATTAGAAATATGACATCCTTTGAATTGTCTAATTGCCATAATTAATTTTAAATTAATTATTATATATTTGAATAAGCTTAAGCTTAGTTATTATATGCAGGGTGCACATGTAAATGGGCCACGCGTATTTATTACACGGTATATCATACTAATGTATAATGGATTCAAAATTCATCTCCTTTATCCTCTTTGATCCAAAGATCATCTCAGCTTAGTATACATATAAATGTATATTGTTATTAAGCTAAGTATTATAGATTTATATGGTTTAAAATATCAAGATTTACGTCTCACAATAAAAGAAAACAACACTATAGTAATTATTATCTGGGTAGATACTAGAATATTGGAAACCCCTGTTTTTGTTAACAATTGATTTTTTCTAAAACTAATGCGCGTGTTTAAAAACCCACCTAAGGTAGAAAAAAACTTTGGTCGATGCCATGGATGGTTCCTGAATGATCGATTGACTACATATACTGTACCTGGTATACCGTAACCATTTACCCTGAAAGCGGGAGATCGACCATTGACGTCAATGGATTTAAAGCTTGTTTTTTTTCTGGTTCCTGGATCCATTTCAATTTAAAATTCGATAATTACATGTATTTGTTATTAATTTAATAATATTAATACAAATTAATGCAATATCCTGATATACACTTAGTGTAATTATAACATCTGGATTATTCCAGTTCAGAGTTACCCATACAAAGGATTCTGATTAAGAATCATACACCAATATGTATACAAAAACTATATATTGTATTTATTAAAATAATAAGCAGTGTTTTAGTAGGATATTATGTGCTCATGAATACACTAAATAGGAACCTAAGCTCTAGACTTTTATATATCATTCTAGCTTTTTCTACCCATTGAGTTATATCGACCTATCCATCTGGTAGTTCTACAATTTGTTTTAAAATCTTTGCAAATTGTAAAGTGCTTTTAATTAACTATAATCATGAGTTATTAATTTCTATAAGTAAGTAACTATCCAAGGCAAATAAATGTTCCAACAGTACTGCACGTGGTTTCAAAGCTTTACATTATAGTCCTTATAGTTAAATACATATGTATATCATGATGGATATCGTGGTAAGGATAATTTTTTATTAATGATGTACATTATTCAACATTGCGTTACCTCTTAGTTCTAATAATATGGATGTACTGTATACTATAGTACAAATCATGTTCCTGGATCGATTCAATATCTTTGATCTTAGGAATGATGGTCATAATTAATTATGCAAGCAGGCATCGCGCATGCACGCAAAAAGGAGGCGGTCCTACTTTTAAACAAAAAGTTTTCTAAGCACTTCGTCATTTAAATATTAGACGCACTTAAACTTCAGCCTAGGCCAAAACGGAAACAAAGGACTTGACTGCGGCTCAATTCTCCAGGTCGACCCCACGCGGTAATTTAAAATATTAATTATAGATATTATTATTAAAGATATACCAGGTAATATTAATTGGGTATACCCTAAAGATCATACCGTCTATGATACATTGTTGAAGACTTGTAACTTCCAAGGTCAACCACTTTGACGCATAAATGAGAATCCAAGAATCCATTCAGGATGGTATATCGTGAAATATCCTACAGGGGAAACTCAATTAGGTTAAATACATACAGTATGTAGTTACTAAGTGTATTTAATTTACTAAGCTTGTATATAGTATAGATTCTATAAAATACTACTGTGGCTTGTTTTTCAGTAGTCATAATTAAGAGGCAGTGCCTATAGTATACAAATCTACAATCCTTATTTATGATCGTTATATACAATTTAGTGAGGTATACTGTATTTACTTCATAGTTCAATTGTACTTTTACAAACCTTTAGGATACAGTATGTATGGCCACTTGTACATTTTTTGGTGGCATCTTGAAGCAAAATTTTAAGGCTTGATATATGTATACCTTAAATATCTTATCTGGTAATTATGAATTTAACGATCGCGTACTGTTAACTATTAAAGTTGCAATACATTCACTTCATGGAACAATATAATGTACCATACCAATAAATATGGCATATACATTGTAGTGCATTATAAACAGCTTTTTTTAATATTATATACATAGACCCTAAAGTGCCAGAAGGTAGTAATATATAGCATCGATATATAAACTTTAATCCAGCTTTCTCATAGAATCTGGGGAAAGAAATCGAGATATTAATTTAAGTTTACCAGGCGAACTTAACAAATAATTTCCTGTAAGAAGAGTAAAAATATGTAAACTATCGAATCAATTAAATACATACTGGATCATTTACTATTGTTTTGTCAGCTAGTTCTGAAAGCAATTCTTTAGCTAAAACTATTATAACATGTGTATACTGGATATACCAAAAAATATATATTATCATACCTAGTAATACATGGTAGTATACAATTATAGTTCAACTTACTGGTCTCAGATATAATCAAGCTTACGTACAAGTTGTACGTGTATAAGGTATCAGGTCCAGTAACTCATATTTGTTGGGCTGTTTGTTGTTGTTGGGTCAAATAAAAGCTTAAAAAGTATACCATACGGAAATTGGAATGATAGAAAATAATCTTCAAAAATAATTACTACTGTTACTTGGTTTAATAATTAAGTTAATTATTCTGTAAAAAATTATATTATAATATATCATAGTTTAACCATCCGGATGGTGCACCTGGCACTGTAGTTTTACCTGAGAGCTCTAAAAAATATTATTGTTTCTTTGTTTGAATAAGACTATACTTTATCTGATATAAACTATAGCACTGTATACCATGCATGTATATTCTACATGCGCATTATAAATATACTATCCATATGGTACCTGGTAAGTATTTGTACCTGACTTGCCTGTACACAATACCCGCAAAACTAATAATTAATTTCTCGGTTCGTTCACTTGCTACCAGGTAAGCATTTTTATAAATCTGGGGAGCTATAGCTAATTGTATAGACTAATACCAGCAGTAAATCTTATCAATTTAATTCAAAAGACAGCTTGTAAAAAAAATGCAATGCTCATGGGACTAAGCTTGGTCTAAAAAAAGCACGGTTTATTTACCTGATTTGTAACATTTATATATTGCAGATTCCTCTCCGCCACAAAAATTTAGCTTAAGCTTAAATACTCCAGACAGTAACATAAAAATGTGGCGACTTTACTTTAAGTCCTGGTAAGCTTTATGTCTTAGATTATCCAAAAAAAAAAATCGATTCAAGTCTAGATCTCCACTTTTATTCATAATAATATTTATGCAGGGGCGGACTCCTATTGTGCGTTCATTATTGATGGATTTTTGTTAACTAATGTAAAAAAATCACACCATCGCCATTAGACAGATGAAAAATCAAGCTCTAATCATATTACAATGTACACACTACAATAAAGAAAAAAAATAGTTTTTTTGGTCTTTTCAAATGCAATATTTTTTTTTTTTGTTTTAAAGTTTTTAAATAAATATACAATAAATAATAAGTTTTCAAAATAATAATATAATATAATTTTGATATTTTTAAAATAATTAATAGAGTCTTTTTATTCAACTCTCATTCCCTTCAAAAAATTCCCCACTTCCATCCATTAACAACTTGTTTTATAGTGTAAAAAATAGTTTTGATAAAAAAATAAAACAGATAAAGGTTTTCTTCTAATGAATATCTTGCACTGCAATAAATAAACATTCAACTTCACTTCACTTAAAATAAAAAAAAAAAATCCTGTTTTTTTTTTAATCCTTCATTCTTCTCTGTTATAAGGTACACTTTAATTGTCTAAATCTATAACTTTCGTATACCTTCTTTAACTTCTTCACTATCGCCTTCCATGTCGTTAGATAAAACGACAATAGAAACGGCGACGTTGTTATTGAAAAACATGGTTTATAAGTAGTATATTATTTTGTATTTTGGCTTAAGGGAGGGGAAAAGAAAATTTTTTTTTATTATTAAAAGGATTTTGAAGTGGTTTTATATAGTTTTTTTTTTTTTTTTTTTTTTTTCAGATATATGTAACGGTTTTTTATGGAGATAAGTCTTATCAGTGTAATGTAATGCGGGGGACGGCATACCGGTATTTATTGTACAGTAATAATGCAAGTCACGGATGTTTATGGAATTTTTTTAGAAAATTTTTACATTTAATCCCGCTAACACATGCTTGAGGAGGATCCATAGAGATCTTAGTCCAGCTTAAGGGTATAATTAGAAACAGTGACACGTAAAAGAAAAATCTTAATACACTACAGTACCACTCTAGCTACAATTACCAGCCACAGTTAAAATACAAGCCCTGTTAACAGAATGACGCAATACTTGCCCAATTAGGAAACTCAAAACAGGGTGTAAATATTGGCAACTAATAGAAAAATCTTCAAACTTTGATTACCATGAAAAACTACAAGATATACCAAAAAAAAATATATACTGGAAATAAAGATAGAAATAAATAAACAAAAACATATGTAATCACCACAAAATTAACCATCATTGCAATGAGGTGGTGTGGGTGTACCTGTAAAAAATTAACGAACGAATTTAAAACCCTTAATGAGGCGTTTCAAACCTAATTAAATCATTAGTATCATCACAACTTACCATTTTTAATCCATTAGAATCACCACTTAAACATTTAGATTTCCCTTGAATTCTATTCTTTAAACTAGAAGAAGAATATTTTAAAAACCCTTGACCAGTAATATCCCATTTATCACATCTTTTTTTTAATTCAATTTTATCATTATCTTCATCATATCTTAAACATCTACCTTTTAAAGTTTTAATTACACCATGTTGAATTTCCCAAGATTGTTTTGAATCATTATTACAATTTTTCATTGCTACTTTATATTTACCAGTTTTTGTTAAACATTTATTATTTTTTAAATTCCAAATTAATCCAACAGATTCATTAACATCACATTCACTTGATACTTTTAATACAACTACTCCATGTGGTTCAATATATGGTACATGAACCAATTCATCAGCATAATAATGATTACCAGTATATAAATTTTTGAATCTAATATCACAATGTTTTGATAATCCAATTTGTTGAATTTTAAATCTTGCACCACTTGATTCATTTTTTTTATTTAAAATAATCAAAACTTTTTCATTATTCTTTAGATTTTTGGCAATAATTTCAGTATTAGAATCATAACTAATATAATAAGGTTTATGAAAATCTTTTTGAACATCTAAAATATCTTTATTTTTCAATACATTTAATTGTTCTTTTGATAAAGATGGTATATCAGCACTAATAATCAATGGACTACCCAAAATACTCCATAATGCAAATTGGCTTTTAAATTCACTTAATGTAATATTTGGATGATCTGGAATTAAAAAATCTGCATCTAATTTAAATTTTTTACCATGATATCTTGATAATTTCATTTGATGTTTATAATTATCTATAATGGTATCCCAAGCATTTTGTTCATTATAATTAGCAATATCATCACAATGTCTTGTTAATTGAGTTTTACCTTCATCTTTTATATCTTCAATAACTTTATACCATAATTTATTATCATCAACAAAATATGCAGGTTCACTATTACTATAAATAATATTTTTTGATTTTAATTTTTTACCCCAATTTTTATATGCTTTTTTATAAGCTTTATATTTATTTTTTTTAGAATCAGGAATATAACAACCATCTAATTTTAATAAATCAACATCCCAATCATCAAATTGATCGATATCATCATCTTGATAATCGTACGATCCTGGATATTTACCACATGTTTTAGTACCTGCATCAGAATAAATACCAAATTTTAAATCTAAATCATGAATTTTTTTTGATAATTGTCTAATATTTGGGAAATTATCATTACCTTTTAATTTCCCATGTTTTCTTTCACTCCAACAATCATCTAAATTAACATATTGGTACCCATATGATGATAATCCTGTATCAACTAATGCTTGTGCAGCGGTTTCAATTATTGTTTGATTAACATTACATTGGTACCTACTCCAAGGGTTAAACCCTAAAATATTGGTATCATGTTTTTTAACATTTTGATTAGAAAACCATTGAGGGAATGGTAGGCTTGTTAAAGCGATTAGTGCTTGATTTATTAGCATTTTTTTTCTCTCTCTTTAAATTTGTCGTCGTCTATATGTCTATTGTGTTTGAGAGATAATTACAATATTGTTAAATTAAAAAAAAAAAAAAATCTCCCAAATAGATAATGCACGTGATTGTTTTAAATTTTTTTGAACAAAACAACATTTATAATGTATACTATAGTACACTCTATTTACAACAAATCATAAAATAAATAGTTTATTTAAAAAAAAAAAATAGACATTACATAAAAGAAATACATAAAAGAAACATTCATCAAAAAAAAATAAATAATAAAAATAAATAAAAATCTATACTTTCCCTCTCTCTTTCTCTCTTAAAATGGAATCACCATACTTTGAAAACTTTCTTTCGATTCTTTATCATCATCTTTTGATTCATCATTATTAATAGAAGTTAATGGTTCTAATAAATCTAAACTATTTCTTCTAGAACTTTTTGAACTTTTTGAACTTCTTCTACTAATACTACCTCCAACTACTTTTTTTGTATCATTATCACTTGTACCAGTACTACTATTATTTGATGATTTTTTATCAATACTTTTTTTATTACCACCAGTACGATTTCTTTTCCTAATAACATCAGATTTTAAACTTAAAGGTCTAATAACACCATGTAATTTTAAAAATAATCCGCATGCATTACATAATGGTAATCCTTCTGGAGATCTTCTCCATAATGGAGTTGTCTTTGTATGACAATTTGAACAACCAGTTGGTGAAGAACTTGCTGGCATACTTGTACTTAATAAATTTAATTGAGTTGAAGAATTGGTTCGTTTTTTGATTTTTTTTGGAACTGTTATTTCAATTGAATTATCATCTTCATTATAATCAGATGAAGCTGTTGTTGCTGTTGGACTTGGTTCATTAATTTGATTATTTATGTTAATGTTATTAGTATTGTTGTTATTGTTATTTGATTTAATATAGCTTGTTATATTAGCTTGTGCTTGAGGGTTATGTAATAAACTAAAATCAAAATTATTATCAAATGAATTGTTGGTAAATGCTTGAAACATTGTTTTTTGATTGTTATGAATGTTATTAGTACCCATTGTTAAAAAATCATCATCAAAATGATTATTATGATTATTTTGATGACTATTTTGAATTGGTATATGTGAAGAGTTCATTGAAGGAGGTAATGGAGCTGCTGCTGGTAATGGTGGTTGTTGAAAATTAGATATAGAATTTGGATCCCATAAACCATTTAAATCTTGATAACTTGCAGCTCTTGCAGCAGCACTTGAACTTGGCATTGTATAAAAACTACTATTTGTATTCATCATATTATCATTATATTGATTATTATCATTAATATTTGCATTAGTATTTAAAAATTCAATATCCAATCCTTCTATAGCTAATGGATCTAATGAAAATTCAAACCCTTTATGAGTATTTTGTTGTTGTTGTTGACTACTTGATGATTGCATTGACGTGCGAAGTGGTTGATTATGATGATTATTATAATGCTGATGTTGTTGTGTAAATTGTGGTGATTGTTGTGTTAAATTATGAGCTTGTCGTCTTATATGAGCTGAATAATCAAATGATTCATTATTATTTCCAAATAAACTGGTATAACTACTTGAATGACTAGAATGTGTTGATGGATGTGTATTTAACATTGGATTGTTGGGATCAGAACTGGGATCTGTATAATCGGGATGTGTGTTGAAATCCATTTTCTATTTATATAATTTTTTTTTTTGTTTATGTTATTGTTAAGAAGTTAAAAAAAATTGTTGTAGATGGGAAAAAAAAAAATGTCCACTCTAATTTTTTTTTTTTTGGAACGTGAAGTTTTTAGTAATGCTTGAATAATTTAGTCAGATTTTTTTTTTTTTGTTATAATCATCGGTGCCGATCAAACCTTTTTTGAACTTTTATCATTTAAGCTTGTTTATGGTTTAAGTTGGTTAATTACATCAAACAATATACTTGTATCTATATATGTATGCAATATTCTTATCAAGAACTGGGGGTTTTTTTTAAAACGTTTAAATGATTATGCAGTTTATTCCTTTTTTCGTTATTATCAAAGAAGAATTGACTAATCATATTTATTTGAGAGATATTGTAGAATAGTAATGCAATCTATCAATATACACTATATAGGTTTAAATACTTGTTTGGTTAGAATTATTCCAACCATGTAGTGGTTAATACGAAAAGTAAATCAAAAAAAATCGAAATCGAATAATTCCGATCTTAGAATTTGTTTAATAAAAAATAATGATTCCATTTAAGCTAATAATTTTGATTAGTTATATATAATATAACGGGCTAACTATCATAATTACTACATGCAGCAGGTACTAAAATTCATAAGCTTTTTTATTATTAATTTAACGGCCACCGTAATCATCAAATATCCATCAAAACCTATAGTTTTTTGAAAAAATATATTTTGATAATTAATGGGATACAGTCTATATGGATTATGCAAAACAGTTTTTTATATTGATTTTCGGAAGTTTGGAGAGATCATTATCATAATTATACTGAGACTAGAGCTGGGTACTACAAGCAGTAATAATCCGTATACGAACTTTTTAATTGGCTATTTATTAATTAAAAAAAAAATATGATTAAAAATTATTCCGATAATGCGTGATTCTTTATTAGATTGATAAAGAATTGGTTGTATTACTAGTAGCGCTTAAAAGGAAAATTATTAATACATAAAATTGATTGTACCTAGCACAAGCTGTACAACGGCAACAGAGTGCACAAAGATAATGATAATAATAATAATAAAAAATCGCTATTTACAAACTTCTATAAAAGGCTTGAATATTCAGCTGCTTTTATCCACCCAATCAATGGACAAGTCAATATATTCTATCAAGAGCCGTATGGACAAAAAAAAAAAAAAAAAAAAGGCTTGCTTTTATCATAAATCTTTCAGATCTTTATTAATCGTCATCAATAAATTTTAAACAGAAACAGCTACAAAAGTAATAACAGGGGAAGTAATCTAAGTACCAGTTAAGGACCCTAGCTACCACTGCTTCAATTATGCACGTGATTTTTTGAGTACATATTTGGACTATTCCGTAGTCGGCGAGGCCTGAACTGAACCCCCACGGCCCTCAAGCATCTTTTATAAGCTTTTTATCAGAAACTTCCGGGTAATCTTGGCTATTGGAGGAATCACGACGGAATTTTAAGCGGCATCAATATAAAAAAAAAAAAAGACAATCGCTACAAAAAGCTTTGATTTCAACAATTTCGTCCCATCCAGTTCATTATATATCATATATACAGTATATCGGATAAATTTATCATAGTCGTAGCTTGTCTTGAAGATGAAGAGGTAGTTGCCTCGGTTTTGAGCCAAATTGTGGTGTACGTAAAGAGAAGAACTTATACTATCATGTTCGAATTCAAAATATATATTAATTACATAACTTGTTCTCGTTAACTTTATATATATATACAATTGCACTAATAAAACTATATATATACATATGCTATTTAGAGCAAACGATCTATTAATATTTATTACAATAGAATTACTATATGCTGCAATAATACAAACTTAAATTTCTTAGCTGTATCTGAGTAACATTCAAGTCAATCAATTGTAATATATTTAATTTAATACAGATTGTAGTCTATTTAACATCTACTGTATAGTAAGGATATATATTATAATAAGATCTCGGTACCATCACCCTCACTGCAGGCATATAATACTTCGTATTATAATATTAGCTGATACTCTGAAATTTATTATAAAATTATTTAAATTGACACTATTATTTCGATTAAAGTCCTGCTACCATATAATATTAAATTTTATTAATTTCCCATATATTAGGTAAACGAATACTTAAGTTTTTTCAAAGTTATACAGTAGCCCATATATGTGTTATTACAGTATGATATATCATAGACTATTTAATTTTAATAATAGACTCTATCGATGGTATTTAATAATATTATAATATGATTATACCATGCTGCTGCTGGGTTGAAGTTAGTAATTATAACTAATAATATTATAATATCTAAACGAATCACTGTTACAGTAAATAAATATAATTAAGTTAGTCAGTTAATTCTGTAAAAATTCCCTTATCAAATTAAATTTATTGTTAATTTAAGTATATAATAATTGAATTTAGTTTCTTTTGAAGACTGGGTAACAAATTTTAATATATTGTATAATACAATTTATTATAAGCACACAAATCTTAATTTAAAATCTACTGTTAAAGGATACATTATAAAATAAGATGTATAACAAATTAAATTGTTGTTAATATTAAATTTATTTTTAAATTACCTGGTACCATGGGTTATCCAAATTAAATCCGTTGACACGGTATATAGAACATTTTACCTGCAGCTAGGTATATTAGAAGTAGCCCAATAAATCGTTTCAAATTGTTATAAATAACTAAGACTAATAGTTATAATTAATTAATTATAAATTATTATTATACGAATGGAAACGGCCAGTACCATGGGATAGGTTTGTCTTGGAACATTAGAAATTTTGGTAAATTCAATGTTTGGATTACCAAATTTGCAAGTTACTTGAAAAAATTCGCAAATTCTTGTTATATATTATATGTATTAAAAGATCTTACTGATATTTAAGCTTAGTTATGTATACAATTTATATATATATTTAATATATAATAGTAAATAATGGCAACACCCAATAAAGACTAGAAGAAACAAACAACCAACCCTATGGGTCGTATATATATAATAATAATTTTAAAATTATTATTAAAAATAAGCTTATAATAGAATCTCAGGTCGTCTTAAATTTTTGTATTAATTAGCAAATTATGCGATCTGTAACTAAGCTGTTAAATTTCTACATTCTAGCTACGTATTACTATAAATTGATAATGCATCGATTCAGCTACTAGTGGGAAGGTGTTATAATTGCGTACAAGACGCAATGATCTTTAAATATAGCATTGTTATGTGCAACCTTAGGTTGAATCCATATATACAGTATATTTGAATTTATATATTTACAGTTGCAAGCTTAGCTTTTACAGTATACATTCGAGTAGTTAATTTCCTATAATAAGTCTAGGATAAATTTAAGTCGACTTAGATACCTTTGATCATTCAAGCTATATAACACTATATACACATAATTAAATTATCAATTATTCTTCTATACAGGCATATCTGATCAAACGCTCCAACGATAAGTGAAAAATGTTCGAAATTATACTATGTATAAAAATATATAAATTCCAATTACATTATGTCTGTTATAATTGAAGATAAGGTTTAATATATCTCAAGTAATTAGATGTAGATTGAACCTTATTCCAAAGTTGCCATTTCATCTTAGCCAGGCTTGCATACATGCATAAAATATACACCTTAATATAAGCTTAATTATAATTCTATTAAAATGATGCAGATAATTCGCGTAACAAACACATATAACAAAAAACAAAGTTTATCGAAACGCGTAAACCTAAATATATCAAACACAATCAATATGTCGTAGTTGAATATTCTAATACCAGTATCAGTTGTAATATACAGATGAAAATAATTATAGCTCGATCGAGTCATCCACTATATAGTCTAATAGTAATGCCATCTTTAATCTAACTATATTCTAAGTTACACCTTTAAATATTTTTTTCAACTCAAACTCTCTCATCTTGTCTTTTTCCACATTATTTAATGTTTCTCGATGGTCATGTTAATATTATATGTATAGGATATATCAATAAATAAATTAATTAAATATATGGTCACACGGACCAGGTCAATCATCGAATCATTAAAAAAAAAGGTTAAGATTAAAATCCAATGAACAAACGGTTTTAGTATTTTTTTATCGATAATTTTTTAAATTTATATTAAAAACAGTTTTAACGCGTTTTATAACGAGGTTTTATTAAAGTGTGTTACATAGCAAAAGCATCAATAAACAATTTAAAAAACACATTGAAGTCAATCTACTATCAATATTATAAAATTTATACTGTTTACTATAGATATTTATACGATTTATAAACAAGGCGTATTGTACAAGTAGGTAGGTTCGATTTCGGGAATGGGCTTCCGGTGGCTCTTAACAATTTGGACATTTGAACAACTTCGAAATCTCCTGAAAACACATACATACATTATATAGATATAAATACTTCACAAACAAACACAAGCTTAAACCATATGGGTTATATAAGTGATTGTACTGTATCATAATATTATAGATTTCAATTAATAAGTCATGATATCTATAGCTAAGATCTCTATTATAAGAATACCAGGTTACAATGAAATGGTCTTTCAAATGAATTATTATTATCAAAATATCGATTATAGTTTATTGTGCACATCCCACTAATAGATCTAAACGAGTCCCATCGTTAGTAAAAAGTAAAAAGTTGTCATCAAAATAATTAATCAGTGGAAAAATATTTTTGGCTTGACCCAATTGTAAAACAAACAAAAATCAGTTGGGGTAAAAACAAAAAAACAAAAAATATTCTATCCATTGATCGTATTACCATATGGTACCATATAATATGGTCTGATACATCTTAACTAATTAACCCCGTATTCGGTACAGTGTACATGTAGTATTGTTAGACGTCCAGCAAATATCGATACCATAGCTATATATATCTAAGTACAACAATTTCTTCCACTGGTATATGTACAATTGTACTTATAATACATGTAGCAACCAGGTAGTAGGCTGATATGATCAAAATAAAATTAATTGATATTCCTGAATCTATATACTGTATATTCATATTATTATAATATATATCGATGACATTACATTCACAGTAAAGTGACTGTAAATTGGCATTATGTATTATTATATGATAGCCTGAGAAGCCAATCTTACTGTAGACTCAGGATTGTAATTAATTACAGACTACACTTTAAGTTGCAACCATTTTTAAGGGGGTACAAATTTTTAAGGTAATATTGATTAATTTCCTAATATGTCAATATACAGCTTTTCTTGCATTAAAAATTAATCTCATTGTATAAAAATTATAAATTGCTTGTACATGTATCATAACATCAGATTTATTAAAGTATACCCTGGTACAGTACATACTCTATAAGATATCTTATATTTAAATACATGTATCTATATTAGGACTTTTTAGACCAAAAATGAGAGTTTGTATAAAGTTGTGCATATGCAAAGCAAGGATCGGTCGATTTAATTTTAAGCAACTTTTTAAAGATATTTGCATAATTTTTCTTCTGAAAATTTGACGCCCATTTTAACAATTTAGACAAAAACTTGTATACCTTTTTCAAATTTTTTATCTTATACTGGTATTATGTCTTCTAGTTTTACAGAAAGTTGATTCAAAAGTAAAAGATAAAAGAAGGAATTAAAAAAAATTTAAAAACAGATATTATAAAAATGAACACGCTAGTTCTGATTTTTACACTTTTAAATAACTAAATATGCCAAATAATATCATCAAAAAGCTTCAAAATAGAATCAAAGAATCAGATTATTCGAGTTCTCAGAGCCGCATAAGCCGCATAAAATGTGGTTGAAAAATGCTTTTCTGACAATTAAATCACTTAAATTCCAATCTTAATGGATAATTAGGTCGAAAAAAAAAGCAAAAAACAACTAAGAAAAAGCAAAAAAAGTCTACATACACACCTGTCTACAAGCCAAATTTGTAGAGGACGGTCTACAAATTCGACTTGTAGAGAGGTGTATAATAATCATCATTCCTTAGAATTTTGTTAAAATTTTTTGGATATGCAATCGCATGCAATCAAATCGAGTAAAATCTTTGAATGTCATTTTAAAGTCGGATCCGAAAATAAAATCTAAAAAGTCCTATTAATTATTGTATTAAATAATAGGTATATAATTTAATTTTAAAGATATTTAATTTTTAGACAACTTCTACCAGTATCCTAGGCTTATAATCGAGTCACACTCAGGCCAGCTGGCCATCAATAAACCCATCGATACCGCTGCGTTTTAAATTTGTGTGTACAAAATTAAATCTTATACAGGCCTCAGGTTACATACTAAGCTTAAGAATTTCTTGTTTGAAACAACATATATTATAATAATACGGCCAGGGTTCCAAAAAAAAAAATAAAAATTCAGAAAATACATTTGCAATTGTTACATGTATACATTGATACATACCTGGTATACCATGGTATAAACAGTACCTGGTCCTGGCCTGAACAGTGTAAACGCAGATTGATACATTGATCGATCAGTGGTAGTTAGAAATCTACCTGGATTGGTAAATGTCAATCAATTGATGCAGTTTAATTATTTAATGTATCTTTTAATTAATTTTGGTCATCATAAGGCTTTAAATTAAAAATTTTTATATCGATGTATTTTTGTAGGAAAAACTGCGAATGGATCTGAGATCGAGCTAGTTCAACCACCAATCATGATAATATCCATTAAATTTAAAGTAATTTGCTGTACAAACATAGTAAGCTACCTGGTATTAATCAATCAATTATTATTGTACTCTCCATCTACATAGCTGGGTAGTATTACCAGTCTCTTTTAATTACCTGGCTGAGGTACAGTACAAACTGTAATCCCCTTATATATATAGAAAATTTCAATTGATCAATTGTACAGTGCAGACTACATGTACTACCAGCTGTAGTTATAAATAAATGTCTTAGATCTGAATAAACTCTCAGATTTGTACGGTAATTAAACAAAAAAGAAAAAAGAAAATCAAAATGTTTCAGTTAATAAACGTAATTAATTTTTGATTCATCCCTTATAAATTTTTGAATCTACTGTAAGTTTTCAGTTTGAGTTGGCTACAGTTACTGACACTGACGGTACCACTGTAATGATATACATATATGTAATTATAACTGTAATATTATAATTGTACATAGTAATTTGATAAAAGCTCAGGTTAAATTGTAATATTCATATCACTCGAAGTACTTGCAGACTCAGTAAATTAAATTGTATACATATATCGATTATCCGGACACCTACTGTAACTGTATTTTTAATTTTTGTGCGGCCCGAAGAACCAGGTGTGGGGCCGGCCACTTATAGACTATTACCTGCACTGGTTTCAAATAAAAATTATTTAAATTAATGATAATCTTTGTAGTTGTAGATCTGAGGCCGACAGTTAAGGTACGTACCGTAAGAGTCTAATTTGTGTATGCTTTTGTTTTTTGTTTTCTGTCCATCTACATTGTAAACATAGCAGTAAATTAATTACAAGTAGTCTGTATCATACCTGTAATACAGTAATCTTCATTACGACCCAGGTATACCTGGTAGTATTAATAAAGATCGATTGTAGCTTATTTTTTTGACACTATGAAAATCTTACTGAGTAGTTGAGCTTCAATTAATAACGGTACATGTATATGCTTACCTGCAGGTAATATATAATATTTGATTAAATTGTTGTACAATTTCATTGATCGATCAATTATTTTATTGTTACAAGTAGTGTAGTCTGGTAAGTTGATGCTGTTACAAAGAAATCATGCATGATTCCAGTTACTATTAGTTATGTTCTAAGATATAAATTGGACAAAATACGATCCTGGATGTTCTAGGCTTACTATAGTATACCGTTGTATCTTGATGATGGTGTTCCATCTCAATTAACCACTAAATTCATTTAGTGTTAACAGTACCAGGTAAGCTTAAGAATTCTAGATATTCAATCTATATTACACTACCAGTAAGTTGTACCAGTATAAGCTGAAGTGGGTAGACAAAACATCAACCTTGTCATTCTTGAAACAAGCTTATAATGTATACCTGGTAGCTTATACATTGTACCATAACTAGTGAGGTAAGTAGTGATCAGCAAGCATCATGATATGATACAACCCAGGAGTCAGAATATTGATATTACTGTCTACATCGATGTATATATATATTATGCATGTAATTCAAAAGACCATTTTTGATTCCTGAGGGTAAATTGTAGGACCAATCATAAATACTTTATTATTTGCTTATACTGTAATAGCATGTAACACTATTACACTTGTACCATAAAATATTCACCTCTGCCTAAAAAACTTTATATCTCGAGTGATCAAAAATACCAAGGTACATCCAAGTATTTACTTAAATTTAAAGCACTACATTAACCTGTGCTGCCAGTTAAAATGTCAATTATATTGTAAACATTGATTGGTGATTTAATGCTGCTGCCGCTGCTGCTGGTTTTTTTTGCTCGGTAATTTAGGCAGAAAAATTCCGAGATGGTTGTCTTAGAAAGCGACTATCCGTCATATCATAAATCTAGGCTATAGGTTGTTTTAAAAGACAATCATCATGACAATGATGAAATCTTTTAAATAGATTTTTATTATTGAATAATTAGCGGGTCCATTATGCTATTAATATTTATTATACGATTAGTCTATCAATAAAAAAATGATAGATTCTAAAACCAACTGATTTACATACTACCAGTGGTATAATATGATCTCAGATCATGATAACTCAGAACTGTTTTTACAATCACTGAATGTATAAGGTCCCGTATTCGCCATTATCTTAATTAGCAAAAACTGACTTATAGCTTAAGGTTATAGGCCAACTTGGTTACATATATAGTGGATGCACCTGTAGTCTAAGCTTAAAATAAATCGATCTGTATGTACATTGTACAACTGTAACAAGTTTTGTACATTATTATCATTGCAAGAATCGTTACCGGTATATTTTTTAAAGCAATTGATAACTTATTCATAGTTAATATCTAATAGAATTTCAGGAAAAAAGCTTGAATTACCTTGTAGTATAATATATAAATAAACTATTTTTAGAGTTATGTTGTAGTAGTGTTTAAGCTGGGCCTGCTGTTTACATTCTCTCATGCCTTAAACCATCATTTAAATCAGAATACTTCTCAGAGAAACATTTAATGCTATTTAAAATAAACATTACTATGCTGCTAATTCCGTACATAATCATTATGTATACCTTTAAGAACACTACAAAATACTAAATTAATTAATTTACAGGTTTTTTTTTTCCTTGGGGCAGAAAATTAGTTTATTAATTAATATCAAAATAATAACAATTAAAAAAGACTAAACTATCTGCTTGAAAATGACTATTCAATTACACCTTGGAAAAAAAAAAAAAAAAAAGAGACCAAAATAAGGCACAATTTTAATATAAAAAAATAATTGCTGAAAACGTTTAGACTTTCAATGGTATTGAAATGCTTGTATATTATATACTTACATGTAATTAGCTAAATGAAGATGACAGTTATTAAATGCACCAATGTGCTTGATAACTGTATCATTAGCTCTAGAGTAGGGTAGGGGTTTTTATTTATTATTATTATTTATTAGACCTGATTTTTTCCCCCAATTATAATTGACAATTTAATAGCTGGTCCTATTTACACTATATACTTAGTAACCATTTAATTGATTGATGTTCTTTTCTTAGATAACGTAATTATGAAATATTTGGCATTATCAGGTACTGTATACTGTACTAATGAGCAATGATATTATTTCTACGAAAAACAGGCTTGCTATACTGTAGATATAAACAGTACATGCAACTTGTACTTGTATACAGTATCTTAAATACTATATCTACGTATACTGTACTACAGACTAATTGATTTTAAGTACCGTACCAATATTTATATTGGGTTCTTAGACTAATAGTAGAATATTTAAAAATTAGCTTAGGTCAATTGCTTTAATAAAATATTTTTTTAATGTTTGATCCGGGTAATTTCTGACTTTGTTTTTTTTTTTAAAGTTTGCACAAAAGTTTTATTAAGGTTTGGAAAAAAAATTCAAATTCAAATTCAAATGCAAATATTTAGTTACATATATATGGTAGATTGTTGTTGTTGTTGTAATCATTTTTATTTATTATATATTGGTACATTAATTATATTATATTAGTTTCCCTCACTAGTAGGAGGTGCAGGCCTCTTGGGCACAAGTAGACACCCCCCTCGGCCCTATCTCCACCCCTGCTGGTGTCCTCTCCCCTCTGAGAGCTCGGATAATAACTCCCCCCTTTCCACCTAAATCTC
>JAJLUL010000235.1:0-24463 GCA_030564325.1 Blastobotrys capitulatus | reverse complement strand
GTTAAGGGCGAAATGACAAAATATTAAAAGATCAAAATATCATCATATAAAAAGTAGGTTAATAAATTATTTTAAGATTTAAAATTGTAGATTTAAGATCAGTTTGTGTCTCTCTATAGAGATCTAAAGTTTGGTGGTTTTTATGTCTTTGTTTTTTTTTTAACAAAGATGCTAAGTCGGACCCGAAATTACTTGTACAATTTGTACAAACTAGTAAGTTATACATGAAACTGTTGCTGGAATTGCAATTAATACATCTATGATGTAATAAGTTTGTAAATATATTTTGATATTTTATATTTATTGGACGCGTCTACATTGATAGATTGGGAATTATCAATATCGACTGTGTCAGTAAAATGATTTGATTTATAAACTGAACACAAATAATGAGTTAATAGATATTAACCACTTCCTTTAATCACAGTTTTGATTAATAACATATAAACTTTTAACCAGCTGAGTGGATAAAACTTAACAAATTTAGTTGATCCAAAGAGAATATTGAAAAGGTGATAAGAGTACACCCCTTTGTTTCATAATAAGAAGCATTATTAGCCACAATCACCCCAACTAATTAATTAATTTTTTTTTTTTTTTTTTTGACTTACAATTATTAATCTTTCATGAATGACAGATATTAGCGCTACTTAGTAGTGTTTCTTCACAGCCACAAAAGCCATTGCAGTGGTAGCTATCTTGTTTTTCATATGAAAATTATCCTAAACACTTTGGCTGGAACTGGGACATGAAATAGCTGCAATTCCAATTACATAACGACAATTGAACTAGCTTTAATCAGGTTACGAGTTGTGTTAAAATTTACAATTCAAAATCACAAAGTTAGTGTATACATGAAAGTATCAAAGTATACATTATTGTCAACTTAAGTCTAGGAGACAGTGTTACATTATATGTATATGATATCGATTTTATATATACTGTATATTTATAAGTAAAATTAATATTTGAGAGTAATATATAATGACTGTGTATATCTGATACATTTTTGGAGGGCTTTACAACAAACAGATAGAAAAATATATTGTTAATTATTATTTAAAATTAATAGCTTGTATATTTAACGACATACTATAAATCTATACACACTGCACATGTATATCGCTAAGCTCCTGGTCAATTGATCCTTATAGTATTAAGAAAATACATATCTATACCCTCTGTACAACGTTTCAATATAGAAAAGTAAAATAATCTATTAATTAATTGAACGTTATAGTATTTTACTTAAATAGTTGATTCAACTACACGCGTGCCATTTATGTAAGTAGTCGAACGGTGCCTTGTAATGTGATATATATAATCTAAATAATTAATGAATTTTGAATTTCCTCAAGGACTTAATACAAAAACTAGCTAGTAAAAACTTTACTATTATAATAAAGTATATACATATATATAGCATCATTGATACGTTAATTAATTATAGAAAACCTCACTTAATTAAGACATTTTCCTTTGTTCAGAACTATGCGTGAGATCTATCAAGATAAAGTTTTCTCAAATGATCTGTAATTGTTCCTTATAAACACCAATAATTAGGTCTACTACAACATCAAGTTAATATATAGCCAACATCTTCTAGTGCCATGGTAATTGATACATGTGCAGCATACAATACAAAATAAAACAGTAAGTTAATTTAAAATGTGCTAATTAAGTAAGTACCACTTTACATAGGAGTATAAAAAACTTGATTAAAAACACAGGTAGAACTTATCAGGCATAGGTATATCTGGTCTGATATATATTGAATCTCTTAAATTAGTACAGTGTATAAACAATCAATCATAAGCGCCATAGTATTATATTACATGTATAAAACCCTAGGCTGGCTGGCATGTGAGAATCCATCAGATCGATTTAAAGTTATCAATCAATCAATCGATCGAGATCGATGATCAATCACAACGGGTTTTGTGCGGCTTATAGTGCTTAAGAATCTAAGAAGCTACCTGGTAGCTTGTGCACATGTTTGCCTCTATAGATCTACTTGTTACCGACGCTAATGTTTTGTAGCTACCATTGCACTGCTTTTTTATTTTAAACATGAAAATTTTAAATAAAAGTCTTTTATTGAAATAATATGTTCATCACATTTTACTACCTTTTTTTAATCAATAATTCCCCTTTGGATAAAAACTTTTATAAACAAAAGATTCAAAAAATAATGGACCTTTGCAGTTTATAAGGTTTTAAGTGCTTATGAACATATGATATCAGCGCTTTTCATATTTCGGCTTCTATTAAATTAATGATGACAAACTTTTTGATCAATTTCGAGTGATTAATTAGCAATCTTTATGGACATGAGTGGTTCTATATAAACAAGCGACAGTTCATAGAAATCGGTTATTTTTTTTAGTTACATAATCTAATTAGGTAGTCTAATACCAGGAAGACTGGATCACATCAGATACCACTGGTACCAAGTAAGACTGTTGAGTGAACTGAAATGTTTTTTTGTTGATGTTCAAAAACAAAAAAAAAAAAAAGACACGTTTAAAGCTTAACCAGACTCAAACGAATACGGCCGCATTGCAGATACAAATTTTAACTATGCATATGCCTACAGTATAAAAAAAAAATTTTTTTTTTTGATTCCTATCCTAATTTGTCAACCAGGCTTATAGTAAGATATCTTTTAAATCTTTTTTATTTTTTTTTTTTTAGTATTAGTTGTCCAATTGAAGACTTTACATTAATGATTAATGTAAATTGATTTACACCTACCAGGGTATTCGTTCGTTTGTGATTGCTCTTTTATTCTCTAGAACTTGGTAGTAGAGTAAACCCTTAAGTTCATAAAAAATCCTCGATTCTACAGTGTTAGTTTAGTATTATAGGCTTAACTTTATAAAAAGGCTGGTTAGGGGGGCATAATATTTTTTTGAATGGATCTAAATTCAAAATTTTTTTAATTGAGCTTAAAAAGGATGGCGCTAGTAGCCGTAAAGTAGATCAATTTACCAAGATGACATGTGTCAAGAATAATATCTATCCGCTAAGTAAATTTTATATACATGTATATACATATACCACTGGTATAGATATCTGGATATGGTATATACTGAGTATCATGATGCTATATATGGATATGATGTTGATACTACCTCAGGTAAATCAAAATCTCATTGGTATCAGATAGTCAATATGTATTTCTAATTAATATTTAAATTACTCTCGACTCTAAGTCTAATTACAAGTTTTCTTCTGTACAATATATCCTGTATGTAGGTTTATAAGCTAGCTTATTATCGTGTTTTTCAATTAATGTAAAAGAAAAAATACCAATTTAGGTAGTTAATCAATACTACATTAATTAGATATTCACTACCTCAGTAGTGCAGGACTCATTTTTTTATACAACTACAAGTCCTTAACTACCATATATAAGCAGGCCTGTATATATATATTATAATTAATGCGCAATTAGCGTCCATAGTTATGTTATTGGTAAACTAGACTATAGTTTTAACATATGATATGTATACACATTTACTCTATATATACATATATACTGTATATTATAAACGATATATACCAGTATACATATATAGAAGTTAATTATTCAATTGTTTTTTGGTATAATATTTTGGATACTAATAATATATGAATGTAGATATCCCAATTAATATATCAATAATCGGACTGTATTTGTATTAGTTGAAGCAACGCGTACGATTGTACTTGTACAATAAATATTGAGCTTGCACGTTATATTAATGTATGATAGGTTTAACGTTATTAAATATATATACATGCAGAGCATAAATGAGGCATACATACTATTTTTTCTTATAGTATTAATTAATTAATTAATTACCAGCTGTAAACTTCCAAAAATATGAGTAACATATACAGTATATTGATGTTCTATATAGCTGAGATATACTTCAAAGACCCTTATTAATTAATTAATTATAATTAATAGATTTTTAAATAATTATTTACTAATACCTTAAATTTAAACGGCTATATACATGAATGTCGATATCAATATAGATATTGCAATTGAACATGTAATTAAGGATGCAATTGCAACCTTAATAATGGGTCTATATGTTGATAAGTATACAGTAATCTTGATCTATCTGTACTACCCATCCATAGTGGACAGAAGATTGCATGGGGAATATATATAATATCTATAAATTTGAGTTAATTAAGCCACACAATTATAATATATACAGTATACATATAAGGATGTACATGTGCAACTTGTACGAAGCGCTTAGTATTATTATATATTATATAATAGATTCATCATATAGCTACATATTATTACTAAATTAAAGTATAGAAAATAATAAATTATTAATACGTTGTACTTCATGTATACACTCAATTGGTACAAACATAAGTTACTATTAGTTGTCCTCATTTGTTAGGTCTGGTCTGCAAGCCTTAAATTTTCAAACAACTAGTAAGCCTATAGATAAATGAACATAAGTACCTGGTAATGTTTTAAATTGTAACTTACATCAGATAATTGCAGTCAAAATCTATATCAATGTCCCATAATACTAGTAGCTATAGCTTCTAAGATTATGATCATATAAATTGTATACTAAATGAATCAGTGTAGAAATTTACACTTAATTAGTAACCAATTAATGTAAGCAACATAATAATAGTCTAAGTAAATTACATTGTAACACACTTTTAAAGCCGTGGGTTCAGCCCCTTAAAAAAAAATTATTGGTAAATCTATACAGCAGAATGTACTCAGGTAATAAACTAGCACTACAGCTCTAGAATAAATTCAAAAACCTTCTACGATAGATCTATAGAACACTCCAAAAAAAAATGTGTAGAACATCACATTATTGGATTCGACTTCTATTGATAGAATTATATATCGGATATCAGCTCAGGCTGAATTAATAGAAGATTACGTCGGATTAATGATTTATCATATACTTCACCCATAAATAAGCCTTAATTTAAGAGTACATGGCGTTACAAAGAACCGTTACAAACTCACTTTTAAATAACAACGTTAACAATAGAATGAACATCTGATACCCACAAGATAGTTTTTTTGTATACTAAATTTATAATAGATTTGGCTGCAAAACATCACACCGTATACACAATAAAAAAAATCTTAATTAGATATATACATGCTGAGTATATCTATAGTGATTGACCATCTTCAATTGAAGCTGCCGCTTCTATTAATTTTCAAAGTGATGCCTAGATCGGTTTTTACAGGCCTGCTTGACTACTCTGTACTGTATACATCATCCCTATTCTATATATATATATACCAGCTGGGTATATTATAGTAGGATCGTGTTTGTATCATCATAGATCCATACCTGGTGGTGCTGTAAATACATGTAATCGTTAAATAATTAAACTTATAAATTTAATATTATTAAATCTTTTAAATCAATTTAGTCTAAGATTATTAGAATTTTATTAAAAGATTATGAATACGTTTATTGACTGTTAAGGATAATTGCATAAACGAAATGTTTCGATATATCATCAATGTATTGGTTTACAAGCTTGTACTACCTTCGAAATTTTTTTTATTTTGTTTTTTTCAACGGTTTTTTTGTTGGTTGGTGCAGGGTAACCATCCGATTTAGGCTAATTAAACCGTTGAAAAAAAAAAAAAAAAATTAATCATCAATTTATTAATTTAAAGAAAAAAACGAACCATAACTCTGGAGATGGGGGTATTTTGTGAAAGCCTTTTAACGGTTTTTCGGTACGTTATAACCTTTTGCATTTTTTTTATTTTTAATCCTCTCTCCATTGATGGGCTCAGCAACTGGCCACCGGTATAATAAACCAATACATAAGGTTACAACATCCATGAAATCGATTACAATGTAATTTCTATAAATATATTATAAAGGAGGTGATCGATATGATAAACGTTTCATGTTTGAATTTGCCTATTTTTGTTAGTGCAATTACCAGTACCTGAGGTAGCTTAGTTATATTAATACAATTAGAAGTTGTATACTCAGGGCTTATAATAAGAGAAAAAATCTTTGAGATCTAAAATTATAAGATTCAAGCTATAGATCTAACTATCTATAGTCAAAAATCAGGGATACAGAATCTTATAAAAAAACCCCACTTATATAAATCAAATAACCAATTATAAGGTTGATTTTGTGAATAATTACTTTCTTCAATACCATCCTGATGATGATTACTTTTTATAATAGGTTATTTAATAATTATGCATCAAAAAATCAATCAAGTTTTTTTTAAAAACACCTAAGAATAGCTTTGCGAAAAATTGACTTTTACTTTGGCAGTTTAGTTCAGTTGACAAATACAAATACAGTGGTAGCCCACAGTAACCTCCAGCCCAGGCGCCCCAAAGATATATACTACTACTACAAGCTTGTATAATTAATTTATAAATTTCAAAAATATATCCGAATCTAAGCTTAGATTCAACCTTAGACAGTACTCCAGGAATTTTTTGTAATGAGAAACAATGTACTCTCGCTTGAACAGATCAACATGCATCCCTATTTTCATTTGCAAAAAAAAAAAATTCCAGTTTAAATCAGATAGCCTTGCATGCACTCAAAGTGTTTACCAGCTTATCCTGATTTTTCACAATCAATTTTTAATCCAATTATATGGCAGTTTTATAAACTAATTAACCCTCTTTTGAATGTATTAATATCAATTATAGTAACATCAATGATCAAAAGACAATCTCCTCAAAGATCTACATTTATATTTTATTTCCAACCAATGTTGATTTAATTAATATTAATTATAAACCAATGTGAATTTTCCTCTCTCTGACAGAGTCTCTCTCTCTCTCTCTCTCCTAAGACTTTTTTTTATTTTATTTTTTTAACCAGGTAAATATTTTAAGATAGAAACTTCATGCATAATGTTTCTAATAATTGTAACTATAATTATTTTCATGCTAAGAAACTATAAACACTTATATTACTTCTTTCTTAAAAATGTATACATGTAATTATGAATTGTAATTTCAAAAGAAAAAAAAAAAAATTGTAAACCCTATAAATATCCCTTAAAATCCCCCTCCTTCTCCCTAATTATTTATAATCAAACAGACCCCTAAACCATATATTAAAATAATAATTAGAAAGAAAAAAAAAATGGAACGACTAAATCAATTAATTAAAGAAATTGAACCATTAAGAAATGAATTAATTAATCATAAAGTTTATGAATCAGTTAAAACAGTTGATGATTTAAAATCATTCATGTCACAACATATTTATGCAGTATGGGATTTTATGTCATTATTAAAATTTTTACAACAACAATTAACATGTATTTCAGTACCATGGGTTCCAGTTGGTGATCCACAAACAAGATATTTAATTAATGAAATTGTTACTGATGAAGAATGTGATGAAAATGAAGATGGAGTTCGAATGAGTCATTTTGAATTATATTTAACTGCAATGAAAAAAGCTGGTGCAAGTACAGAACAAGTTGAAAATTTTATTGAATTAATTAAATCAAAAGTTGATCCAAGAGAAGCATTATTAAAAGTTAAAGCAAGTGAACCAGTTGTAAAATTTGTAAATAGTACATTTGATGTTATTGATTTGAATAAACCACATGTTGCAGCAGCAGTTTTTACATTTGGTAGAGAAGATTTAATTCCTGGAATGTTTATTTCTTTTGTTAGAAGTTTACATAAAGATGAACCAGAAAAATATTCAATTTTTAAATATTATTTAGAAAGACATATTGAAGTTGATGGTGATCATCATGCTCATTTGGCTCATCAAATGACAAATTTATTATGTGGAGATGATGAAAATAAATGGATTGAAGCTACTAATGAAGTTAAAAAAGCATTACAATCAAGAATTGATTTATGGGATGGTATTCAAAAACAATTAAGTTAAAAAAAAAAAAAAGTTTATTATTATTATTAAATAAATATCGTTAGTTCTTAATTATTATTATTCTTTTTTTTTTTTTATAGTAATCTATTTATTTTCCTTTTTCAATTGATACATTGTGTATAATTCCATACCTCCAAATAATGCAGCAACGGTAGCATAACTAGCACCAATTGGCCACCAATTTAATTTATTAATCTTGTTTTGATAAACAATACCACTGATTAATCCACATGCAACAACTGTTGATAATGTAGCATGAACGGCAATTTGTTTATCATGTTCAGTTAATTCATTTAATTCTTTTTCTGCTTCATCAGCATATTGTTCTGCTGTTCCTAAAATTCGTTGCCAAAATCTTGCCAATTTGGTTGTAAATTTTCTTTCTTCATTAACAGATTCTTTTGCTTGTTCTGATTCTTCTTTTGAAACGTGGTTATTATCAATTGGAACACCATCATCTTTTGGGAGATTAGCTCCTGCTTGTGCTGCTTCTGCGTATCTGTTTCTATTGTTAGTTGTTTCTCTTATAATCTGATAATCAACTAAGATCTTTTCTACAAATCAATATTATAGATTATTTTGATAATTATGAAGAACTTTTTTTGTTGATTTGTTGAATAAAATTAATGACAATATACATACGACATAGTGGCGTGATAGATTTTTTTTTTAAAAATTAGTCAAAAGTTAGATAAAAAGTGGTAGTGTTAAAAAAAGGTTTTTTTTTTTTCTAGTGAGATTTTTTTTTTTTTTTTTGTGGAGGAGGTGAGATTATATTGGTCGATTAAAACAAGGGCCAAAAATTAAAGTTTGCTGCTGCTTCGTTGTAGTATAAATAAATAAATAAATAAAAATACAAAAATTGGGAGATTAAAAAAAATAGCTCGTTTTTAGCGTGTATTTTTAAACCTGTGTAAAAGTTTTTGTTAATAGTACTGTTATTATTTTAAAAATTAAGATATTTGACGATTATTTATATATTCATGATAATTCAAAATTATCAAATCATCATAAATAGCAATCTAAAATTTCTCTAGTATCATTTCTAAAATATCATGATGTATTAGATTTTGGATGTTAGTGGTGGTGAATCATTTATCTTACTTTGGTAAGTTAATAGACTATAGCTCAGCGCACTAGAATAATGCATGCATGCATTAGTGCCTGTGTACAGAAAAGAAGCATCCGTTACTACAGCGAACATTTTAATCATGAACTAATAGACTACCAACATTAAGCAATTAATTTTCTTAACATGACGCGTACCATCTGATATACAGTACCAGAGTAGTATGATTTTGTATATTATAATGAAATTCCTGCGCCGCAATCTGTGAAGCTCAAAATTAATTTATCATGATTATGTCATACAATTGATGTTATTTTATAATTTACAATTCAATTTTTTAATAATCTTCTTTTTTAACTTCTAGATCCAACGTTGTTATTCTAGATGCATTGACTGCATAGACTTATCAACTACAACTTACAATTAAAATACTTTAGTATTCTTCAAGTTATATTTGTTAAACTTATAATTCTAACTACTTATAAAAACCTTCTAGACTCCATTCAAACAGTCTATAGCCATACATATGTTAACAAATCTTTTTTTTTATCATCCATAGAACCTACAGTGTAATCATGCTTTAAAATAGTGCAGAGATATCTTACATAAGCTTAAACTACAACTTCCTAATTAGGAAGTCGAGCCCTATATTTATAAAAATAGCTTCTCCCATCGGAACCTCCGATCATTTTTTTTACTCATGCTTAACTAAACCATACCCACTCTTAAACCCCCTTATACCAGCTTAACTTCAAACAACCACCAATACAATCCAACATTAAACAAAATTTTTCATCCTTTCTCATATTTGTGAAATTTTTTTTGGATCTTCTTTTTTTTTTTTTTTCTTACTTCTGTAATATCGACATATTCCAACGACAACACAACAACAAATAATCAATAATGTCTGAACAAGCACAACAACGAGGTTCTTTCGGTGGTCAACGAGGCCGAGGTGGTCCACGAGGTGGACGAGGTGGCCCAAGAGGTCGACGAAATGAAAAGAAGGAAAATGTCTGGCAACCAGTTACCAAATTGGCTAGATTGGTCAAAGCTGGTAAAATCACTTCTTTAGAAGAAATCTTCTTCCACTCTATTGTTATCAAAGAAACCCAAGTTGTTGATATCTTATGTGGTGCTGGTCCAAATGGTTCAGGTGGTTCAATTACTGATAAAGTTATGAAAATTAAACCAGTTCAAAAACAAACTCGAGCAGGTCAACGAACTAGATTTAAAGCTGTTGTCGTTGTTGGTAACTCCAATGGTTTCGTTGGTTTAGGTGTTAAGACCGCTAAAGAAGTCGCAACTGCTATCCGAGCTGCTATTAACATTGCTAAATTATCAATCATTCCAGTCCGAAGAGGTTATTGGGGTAATTGTTTAGGTAATCCACACACTGTTGCTACCAAAACTTCAGGTAAATGTGGTTCCGTTATGGTTCGATTAATTCCAGCTCCACGAGGTACTGGTATTGTCGCTTCCCCAGCTGTTAAAACTTTATTACAATTCGCTGGTGTTGAAGATTGTCATACTAATGCTACTGGTTCTACTCGAACTACTGAAAATACTTTAAAAGCTGCTTTCGCTGCTATTGGTAACACTTATGGTTTCTTAACCCCAGATTTATGGCAAAACACTTCTTTGGAACCAAATCCATTGGATGTTTATCACGATATTGCTACTTCCAAAAAAGCACGATATTAAATATTTTTGTAATTTAATATAATAAATTTTTTTTTTTAATTACTTTAATTACTTGATTAATTTATATGTTTGAAATGTAGTTTCTGGATTTACTCCTTGACATACTGTTGCAAAAGTTTGATCTTCAACCACTTGCCAACCATCTTCAATTGAACATTCATAAGGTCTTGCTGATCCTAAATAAATTTCTGTTAATTGAGGACATTGATTTTTTATCATATCAATACCAATCATTATATCTTTATAATTTCCTAATTCTGGTCGATTTAAATAAAATGATTGTAATTTTTTACATTGACCCATTGCAATTGCAAAATTTGTCATTTCTTGTTTAATTTCTGATGCATTATAACTATTTTGAATTCCTCTATTATCTCGATATAAATGTAAAACAACATATTCAACAATTAATATTTCAACATTTGGGAAAAATTGTAAATTTGTTGATAAATATTTTAATGTAGCTCCATTAATATGTAATGTTAAAACATTTGAACAACAATTAACTAATTTATTATCAATAAATTGTTTATCACTATAAATCCTTGGTGATACTTTTAAATGTAATCTATCAATTTGTGGATAAATTATATTATATAAAATTTTCCCATTATGTTGTTCTAAATCATCTGCTCTTAAAATTTTAATATTATTATTAATTAAAGGTTTATTAAAAATAGGTGATTCTTTTGGTTGTGTTAATTCTTTAACTGATTTTGGAATATAATCTATACAATTTGGATTATTAATTGTACAATTCATATGTAATATTTCTAATTTGGTACAATTAGTTGTAGCTAATTTAAACCATTCTGCATCAATAGTTTCATTTGGTACAATTAATTCTAATTTTTCTAATAAATTTGGAAATTGATCTCCAATTAATTGTTTTAATAATATTTTATTTGTTGATAATGTTAATATTTTGACATTTATTAATGATAATGGTTTTGATTTTGTATCATTACAATCAATATTTAAATATTTTACAACATTTGGTATTTGATTACACATTAATGATATAACATTTGGCCAATCAATTTTATTATTCTCTTCTTCATTTAAAAATTTTTTTGAACATGTTGATCTAATTTCAACTCGATCTAATTTTGTAAAATATTCTGGAATTAATTCAATCATTAATAATTTTGTTAATTTAACATGTTCATTTAAAATATTAATTGCATCAACACTACTGGTTTCTATACTATCATCTGGTGTATTTATCATAACTTTTGATACTAATTCTAATCCATTACTTAAAACTCCATTATTAATAGCATCACAAAATTTTTTAAGACTTTTTGCAACTGGTGATGTTAATGAACTAAAAGTTATTAATCCTCTTGGACCATCTATACGAACATTTTTCCATATAAGTTTCCCAGAAACTTCTCTTAAAGTTCGATTTGTAAGTTGAAGTTGAAATAATGTATGATTATCACAATATTGACATATAATACGCCACAATTCAACTGGTAGCATTTTTAATTTTATATTGCTATTTTTATTTGTTAGTAGATTAGTAATGGACTGAATTTTGGAAAAAAAAAAAGTTTATGAAGAGTTTCGTTAAGTTAAAAGAAAATGCAAAAAAGAATAAATATGAAAAATTAAATAAATAAGGTTGATTGGTTGGGTTGTATTGATGGATGCTGAAGATGTTGTGATAGGATGCCAAAAAAAAAAATAAGGAGTGATAGAGAGAGTTTTGGTTTAGATACCGTAAATACGATTTGTAATTTTTTTTTTTTCCTCCTCTACTAAAGTCAAATCTACCAAGTGTTGTACAATAAAATGAGCTTAAATTTTTTTGTGGAACATACTGGTACAACTTTTGATTTTAAAAAGGCGGAGCTACTGGTACACTTAAGATTTTTTTTACTGTTGGGAGCAATAGTTTTACTACTATAATAAAACAAGCAGTGAGTAATTTTTTATTGGGTAGATTGGATTGATAAGATTATGACAAAATAAGAATTGGATTTAGAAAAATTCGGGGTAATCGGACTTAATTCTTTTCCGGGACGGGAAATATTCCGTCACGGTAAGAAGGTTGTTTAAAAAAATTTTTATGACTCCAGATTCCCAATCAAAAATGAATGAAATTGCGTGATTTCACGACTATTTTTTTTTACCAGCCACAACCAACGCTTTTTTTCTTAGCACACAAGCTTTTGATTAAAATCTTTTTTTTTCCCTTATCAGCCACACAGCTCATCGATAATCAATTATATCAGATCAAAAAAAAAAAAAAAATTCACTAACTCCATTTTTTTTCACTAAACCATTCAATCTCTATCGACAGATTTTTTTTGATTTTTAAAGCCTTGTAACCCCTCACTCGGGATTACTTTCCCAACATATATTACACAAGGTAAAAAAAATATATAGGTCACCCGGCTAACTCTACCCAATAAAAATCCAAGAAAAAAAAATTTTTTTTTTTTTCCTCTTCTACAATATATTACTCATACTACCTGATAATAAACACAAGAATTCAAAACAACTATTTTTCTAAATCATATTCTTTTCATTTTATTACAATAAAAAGATCGGGCTAAGTTCCTAATTTACATTTAACTTTTTTTTATATATTCATTTATACCCCCAAAAAGAAAAAAAAAAAGTTTAAAAGCATTTAAATACCCTTTATGTGGTGCCGAATGATCTAAGTTTAATTATTATAAAAACCATCAACATTTTCCTTTAATCTTTTTCTTTTTTTTAATTTTTAATTCAAGCATTTTTATTTTATTATTCTTAATAACTATTCATATTATTGCATTTCACCATATTTTTTTAATAAAAATGGTTTCAAAAATCCTTTATAGAACACAAAATTTTAGTCCAGCATGGTTTGCAACATTAATGGGTGTTGGACAAACAGCAGCAGTTTTACATAATTTCCCATTCAATTCACATTGGTTAAGAGTATTTGGTATAGTAATATGGGGGATAAGTATTGGAATGTTTTTAATTTATAATATTTTTTTTATATCAAGATTTATAAAATATCCAAGTCAATTCAAAAGAATGTTAAATCATCCTGGTCAATGTGCATTTTTAGGTTGTTACCCTATGGGATATGGTACGATTATTAATATGATTCATTTTATTTGGAAAGACAAAGCATGGATTCCTGTTTATATATTATGGTGGATTGAAGTTATATTATCATTATTATGTGCATGGGTTATTGTGTTTTATATGATTGTTAGACAAAAAAGAACTAGTGAATCAATTAATGCTACAATTTTATTACCCGTTGTTACATTGGTTGTTACAGCGGCTACTGGAGGATTAATTGCACCATCTCAACCAATTGGAGTTCAACCATCAACTGTTATTGTATCATTTTTAATGTGGGCAAATGGTCAAGCAGTTGCTTTAAGTTGTATTTGTATTTATATTTATAGATTATATTTACATAGTTTACCACCAAAAATTATGGCATTTAGTTCAATGTTACCAATTGGTCCATTAGGTCAAGGAGCATTTGGAATTATTTGTATTGCTGAAGCATTAGCTAATATTTTAAAGAGACAAGATGATTTACAATTAGCCAAAGCTGTTCAATTTGGTGGTGTTATTATTGGATTATTTTTAGTTGGTTATGCAACTTTTTGGGTTATATTTTGTTTATTTGTTACAATTTATCAAAGACCAAATACTTTTCATATGAGTTGGTGGGGGTTAACTTTCCCTTTGGGTACTTATGTTGTTGCATGGTATAAATTAGGTGAAGAATTAGATATGACTTCAATTAGAGTAATTGGAGCATTTTGGGGTGTATTTTTAATGATGACTGTATTAATGTGTACAATTGGTTCTATTTATTATGGAATAATTAAAGATCAATTATTTGATCAAGTTAAAGCAGAAACTTGGCCAATTGAAGAAGATAAAGATACTAATGTATAGATAGAATATATATATATTATATTTATATATATATAATTATAGACTTTTAATGTTTTTACAACTTATCTACTACACAACTTAAAGTTTCTTCCCCAATTTCTTGTTGATTAACCAAATATCTAATTAAAGCTTCAACTAGATTTTTTTGATCATCTAAACTTAAACTACTAATAGCAGTTTGTAAAACAACTCCCATAGTTAAGGTATGAGTTGAAACAAATGATTCATAATATAAATAAGAGAAAAATCCCATTAAAAATTGACAATCCATTCTATCAGTAATACCACCATGACCTGGAATTGTATCACCAAAATCTTTAACTTGAAAAGTTCGTTTTAAACCAGATGCAAAGAATCCACCAAATGGAGCAATTAATGATGCAAAAGTTGCTAAACAAATAACATGTAAATGAATTGGTGCAAATTCAACAGTTTCTCGATGTAATAAAGATTGTAATAATGGTGGTACAGGATAGGATTGATCAATAAATACAGGATTTGGTACACAATCTAATCCACTAAAAACTGACATTCCAATATGTTTTGCAGGACAAATAAAATATTTAAATCTTGATAATCCAACTGATAAAATGATTCCCATAAAAATTGTCATAATCCAAGCACCAATAAAACCTTCCTTTGTTTTTTTTGGACTAATTGCAATTAATTGAGTTCTACCAAAAGTAATACCACATAAATATGCAAAAATATCATTACTAATAACTAAAGCTGCAGGAATAAAAAACCAAAATAATCCAGCAAAAATATTATTAACAATAAAATGTGCTTGAACAACAACTAATAATAAAGTCATATGAGTAATACAAAATTGTGTAAATTGAAATTTATAATGACCTTTTTCTAATGAAGAAACAAAAAATACAAATCCAACAATATATAAACAATAACTTAAAAATCGATGATGAATAGCTAATGGTAATAAATACGCATCAACTAATACAATATGTTTAAAATAATATATAACACTTTCACCTTCCAAAAAGTAAATACTAATTGCTAAAAAATACCAATTTAATGATCTACCCCATGGTAATTTCTTCTCTCTAGTTGGTTCAGTTGATAAATTAATAACTTCTTTAAATGTTAAAACTTGAATCAATCCAACTAATGCAATAACATAAATATGCCCAGCACCTAATAAAATAAAAAATCCTAATATCATTACTAATGTCCATATTGTACGAACAATAAATACTTGTTTTTTACTAGGTCCTGTTGGTGTAGTTAGATTTTTGTTATTAGTTGTGTTGTCATGGCTTTTGTTAGTATTTTGTGATGCTGCTGTTACTGGTGATTGTTCTTTTGAACTTTTTTTATTCTTATTATTCGACATGATCGGTCTTTTTGTTTTTTCTTTAATTCTATGAATAAATTGTCGATTGATTGATTAATGTCTATAAAGTAAAAAGAAAAAAAAAAAAAAAGTTAAAAAAAAGAATAATAAAGGAAATGAATTTAAATTTTTGTTCAAAAAAAAAAAAAAAAAAAAAAGTTTACCCCCGGAACGGAGCTACTAGTAATAAATAATATATTTTTTCTTGTTTGTTGGGAGGTTCGTTTATTAAAAAAAAAAAAAAGTATTGAGATTTTTTTTTAATAAGCCTTCGTCATTTTGATTTATTTATGCGTTTTGAAAAAATTTCAAGCCCTAGTTTGAATTCTGGTTCAGGTCAATGCATAAAGCTCTAAATTGTTGAGAGGCATGTGAAAGACGATTAACAGTTAAAAAAAAAGTTGTTTTCGTTAATAGATGCGGCTCAGATGTGTTAAGTACCTGAATAATTTAAATTAATTAATACTGTATGTGATATGTACGTATGGGTACCGTTTATATATCAACATAAATAGGTATTAGATTGGATTGTACATTCTGTGGGCCAATTGCCGTTGTGAAATCAGAGATAAATTTACATGTAGTGATCTCGAGTGACACTTAGTGGTTAGAATGTTTGTATATTTGTTGAGCAAGTTAGTTGAATAGAAAACCATGGAAATATTAATGAAAATTAATATTAATTAGTGTATTATTTTTTTCCATATAATAATTATTTTAGCAATGGTAATAATTTTTCATCATGAATATAGACCCCCTCGAGTACTATGGTTTAAACAAGTATAGCTTAGATAAATCTATCTATCTATCCGGGATACTATGGTACCCTTTTGTATAACTATAATAATGTGGTCCAGCTATGACTATATGATGGGTTGTACGAACAATTATATATATAGTGTATAATCACTGTATGTGTATACCAGTTTGTAAATTTATACTACAGTATATATATAGTCCTAGTTATAGTGTTGCTGCATGCTGTACTTGTACAACGTGTAAAATTTGTACCAATAATCAAAACAATTGACTTAGGAGAAGGTTCAACCTCACACACCAAAAAACCCACTCACCTTAACATTCCTCTTAGAGACGTAAGTTGAAGTTTAGTTCATCTACGAATTAATCTAGCTATAACTTCAATGATAGAGAGCTGGTGAGTGGCCACTATTTCCAGCAAAATAAGTTTATTGTATCATATGGCTTGTCATTCCAAGCGCACATGTAACGCGAGATTTTTAGTTTTAAACAGTACAAGAATACAATATATACAGTACTTGTTTTGTACATAAACCAGCTAATTAACTAAAGGAAATAAGATAAAAAGCAGATCACTATAGATGACTGGGATAGATTTTAAACACAGTATTCAAATTTAAAATTGGCCAAAGATACAACAACAGTTCATGATGTAAAATCTATAATATTTCTTTCAATTGAGGTGCTGTTGAAAAACAAACTATTGAAGAGTTAGGGGTTGATTAAACTTAGTAGTTAACTGAATTCTAGTAATATATTATATACTGATTATAGCTCCTACCTCTGATCCCAAAGTTATTCAGTCATATTCATTAACAGAATTGTAGGCTATAGAAAAATGAGAGGTAACTAGGAATAGATAGGCATATGTTCATACTGTTAATCTAACAATTTCTGGAGTTGCTGATGGGAATGCACAAAAAAGTATTAGCTAAGTGTCTTTTGATATATTTTTGGACTGGGAAATGGTTTAGAGCTCCCCATTATTAAATGGTACCAGCTACACCCACTAGCGACTAACCAAAAATCAAATGAGACTAGATCTATAACTATACAGATCTGTATTTTTAATAAGCTCTAAATCTCAATCAATTGAAATTGGCCAGTTTTGATATATCAATTAAAAAAAAGTCCGATATTTTGGCATAATTTGCTTATAAATCAGGTTGGAGCTATTTACGCGGTGATAATTTGTTTCTGAGACAAAATACATATTCTCATCGCAGTTTAATTGCCATATTTGGTAACTAAATAGCACTAAAGATATGGTTAATAATTTTTTAGCGTGAACTAACTAACCATTATCAATACAAATGATGAATTTTATAAATATCAAGAAAAATCCTAATTATTTATTGGAAATAAATATATCTTCAATAAATTAGCAAATATTATAATCAAATTCCAAAGAGAATAATATAATGACTTTAATCAAAGATAAATTATTTCAACCAATTCAAATTGGCGATTTAAATCTAAAACATAGAATTGTTATGCCACCATTAACGAGATGCCGAGCTAACAATTACAATCCAACTGAAGATTTTGTGGAATATTATAGACAAAGAGCTCATAATTCTGGTGGATTGATTATTGCAGAAGCTACATATATCAGTGAAAAATCAACTGCTGGATCTAATAATGTACCAGGGATTTGGTCTCAAGAACAAGTTTTAAATTGGCAAAAGGTTACAAATGTAGTTCATAATGAAGGTTCCAAAATATTTTTACAATTAATTGCATCAGGTTGGGCAGCTGATCCTGAAAAGATCCGAAATTTAGGATATGAATATATAAGTTCTGGCGATGTTATACAATCAAATCCAGTTTCCGTAACTGGAGCAAAAGTTGATCATAACAAGAACAAACCAAAACCTTTGTCAATTGATGAAATTCAAGAATATGTTAATGATTTTACAATTGCATCATCTAATGCAATTAAAGCTGGGTTTGATGGTATTGAAATTCATGCTGCAAATGGGTATTTATTAGATCAATTTATTTGTGAGTTATCAAATAATCGTACTGATGATTATGGTGGATCAATTGAAAATAGATCAAGAATTATACTAGAAGTTATTGATTCTATTACTAATACGATCGGACCATCAAAAGTTGGTATTAGATTTTCACCATGGAATACCTATAACTCAATGGGTTTTCATATTTCACCAATTCCAATCTATTCTTATTTATTAACGGAGATAGAAAAGAGAGGTTTAAATGGTAATAGATTGGCCTATGTCCATACTGTTGAACCAAGAATTGCAGGTAATACTATTAATTTAAATCAGAATGGAACAAATGAATTTGTTAAATGGGTTTGGACTGGTAAATGGATTAGATCAGGTGGGTTTGGTCATGATTTGAAATTAGTTAATGAGCTTTTAGACCAAAGCGATTATGATAATGTTTTAATTGGTATTGGGAGATTTTTTGTTAGTAATCCTGATTTACCATTAAGATTAAAAAATAACAAGGAATTGACTTATTATAATAGAGATACTTTTTATACTAATGGTAAAGTTGGATATACTGATTATCGTTTAGCAAACGGTAAACCAGCTACTTCTACAGCTGGCTAAGAGTTAAATAAAGATATAAGTATATACTATATATATAAAGCAGTTGATTTTGTTTCATTGGAATTTTTCTTCTTTTTTTGAATTATTTGGAATCTTAATCCTGATTGAAGGCTAGCTACAAGCATATATATCAGCTATACAGTATACTTATAGTGTCCTAGCTATATATGTATTATTCGAAATTTGGTATTGCAGCTAGTTGCATACATGGCTTTCACAAGTACACGTTATATTTATATTCATGACAGCAAATGATCTACTTAAAAGCTTGTTATTATAAAAAAGTATATATGTTCTATCAATTGAATAAACTCAGGATTACTTACTTAATGACGCCGCTAGCTGGCATTATAAAAATGGTAATACTCTTAAACATACTACATACAGTATATTGCAAATTTAGATTGAGTACATTCAAGTGGCTAAAGGATAAGCCAATCAATATTGGATTTAAAATCATCCAGGAACCCAGGTACATATGTGCAGGCACACGTACGATTTCATACTGTAGTTACACTAATAGTAACAGTTGCTTAAGTGTAAATTTATGAGTATCAGTTCTTAAAAAGGAAGCATAATTTAAAAGTAATTAAAGTTGGTGATCATTATTAAAGAAATTGAAGATCGATCGATCGAAAATGGACATGGCCCAGGTGGGAGGATCAAATCTCTCTTAGAATTATTGAAATGACGACAAAATTAGCTTCTATACATAACCACGCGTACAGTAATCCCTGACACTGAATCATCGAATGCATGGAAGTTCTTTAATAAAATTGATTGATTACGTTCAGGTTTTTATCGGGTGCATGCTTATAATGTTTATAGACAAAAAATTATTTACAATATCTTTACATTTTAAAGCTATAGTATACATCTTAGTTAATTATGCTTTTTAACTGGAGTAGTTAATAGCCATAGTAATTTTTTTTTAGACGATATGAATCCACATTTAGAATTGCTGCTTGAACTAAAATTTAGATTCATGACTGCAGATTTGAATGATATACCACAGCACTTTGCAATTGGAAATTCTCTGTGTACCTATTGCATAAACTGTACCATTTATATCCAAATATAATATATCTTTTTAATACAAAATGTATTTTTAAGGTCGTTGTGACACAGTATATGCAATACAATTGTACAGTAGGATTTATTTTGTATGTATATATACATTTATTACAGTCTCATTAAAAGCTTAAGTCATGTATGCACACTTACAGCATGTCTAATATATACAGAAGTATGAAATTCTTAAGACAAGCTAAGGCCTGGTCAATTAAATTCAAAAGAGCTGCAGTTTATTGTCAATTTACTTATAAGTCAGGGATAGGCAATATATCAATTATTATGTGTACTAGTATGATACGCAATAACAAGATTATAAATTAATATATTATCAGATATATATCTATAGCTATTATTGATAGGGTAAGGTTAACTAGTTCCAAAAACGACAATCGCATATTACATGAGACCATTAAAATTTACAATAATATTGGAATGCTATAACTATAAATCAGCCTATAGCCTCGGGAACAATAACATGTATACAAAGAGCGAATAAGATTCATGAAATAGTGTCTTATCTTTTATAAAGAATTTGACTCAAAAAAGCCCTAGATACGATATAAATTTAAAATAACAACAATTATTCAAGAGAAAGTGGCAAATATTGTATCTATTATGGATACTGTATTGTAAATTTTTATTTCAAAAACCCACATTGTGCATCTTTGATCCCTATACATAACCGGAGGAGCACATACCCTGAAATCATAAAACGGTTTGTGTCACAACTTTTTAGATCTTGATCTACAATTAATGTTGCAACTGAGGTCTGCTCAAGCAGTTTTTACAACCGTGTTGTTTTACAACACTGTTAGTTACTTTTTGATAGTGGTACCAGACCCGTAGCATTGTAACGCGTAGAGGCCATGTTTTGTACCAGGTAACTGTCAATCAATTTAAAACATAAAACAAGCGAAACCTAATTTACAGTATGTATCGCCTTGGTTGTTGCAACACTTTTTTATCACTACCTGGCAGTATTTACTTGGTAGTTCAACAACAGCAAGTGGGATTTAATTAATTAATTAGTCGAATATTATAATCAATTACAGTAGTGCACAAATTTCTGTCATCAGTCGATATAGTATGCACAAGGACAACTTTAGCTACTGGTACGTACCATGTAGTATATGATTAAGGTATATTTCAACTACAGCCTAGTGATATGTATATACTGTAGTAGATACGCTCATATAGGCATGTACATTTGTTGCCAGTCAAAGCTAAGCACCATCAGCTGGCTTCTGCATCAAAATCTGACCTCCTACATTTCTATCCATGGATACTAACTCTGATTGGCCAAAAAAAATCACACTACCTATACAGTTATAACAAGAATTCATTTCCAACAAACATCCGGTCTCCGGAATGCTGTAGATGGTCACAAATCCAGTTTCTAAGCTATAAATGCAAGATACAAGTTCATTGTTTGTGACATATTTACAGTTACTATATATAGACAAGAAGAATTCGAATATTAAAAGGTTCTCTTTAACATGGATCTCGAGGGAACCGAATTTTGACTAACTCTACTGTACTATCTTAATAATTAATAATCTGATTTTATTTTTACAGTACTGTACCATTATGTATGGATAGATGAACGGTGCTTTAGAAAGAATTTGTTAACCTAAGAAGTTTACCTGGTACCAGTAATAGAAATAGAAATTTAGAAATTATCAAACATACATTAAATTCATTTGTCAACGGTTTCATATCCCGACCGTTAAAACTTCAACTGTGAAAAAAAAAATTAATTACTTTTGTTAAAGCTAAAAAAATTTCAGCTCTAGATTGCCATATATAGAAATTTTTACGCGCTTTAAATTATTTATTAAGAACAAAAAAAAAAAGTGGCACCCTTTTTTTTTTTTCTCCTCTTCCCAAATTTAAAAAAAAACAATCCTTTAAAAACAAACAGATCTGACATATTTTTTTTTTTTTTTCCTTCACACTTTTTTTTTCAATACACTTTTCACCCATCATCACCACTACACACAAACACAACAAACGCCCATCACAAAAAAACATCTAAAATAGAATGGATAATTTAACTGTTTCAATATTCAGATCATTATTAACACATCTAGATTTAAATACAATTCAAAACCTACGACTATGCAATACAAAAATTAACAATAAAATCCAACAATTATTATGGGAAAATGTATTAATAAAATTCGATTATGAATCAGATATTTTACCAGCAACAAAATCTAGATTTTTGGTACCACATATTACAATAGATAGATATAATATTACAGAATTAATGGCATGGGATCAATATAATGATCAAATTTCTATTATAAGATACTTACCATTAATTAAAAATATTCAATTAGGTGGATTTACACCACCACCAATAAATTCAGAAAATAATTCATTATTAAATAAAAAATTTATTGATTTATTATTTAGTAGATTAATTGGAGAATTAATACCATCATATTGTTTAAAATTAAAACATTTTTCAATAATTGGTACCAAATATGAATATATTCAAAAAAATGAAACAAATTTTTTATATCAATTAATTGAAAATACCAAATGTTTATGGACAATGGATATGGTTCAAACACCTTTAACTACTGAATTTATATTATTTGGATTAAATCAATCAACATTATTTAAAACAAGAATTGTTATATTATCAGAATTTTTAGAGAAAAATGAAAGTTGGTTAGATGATCAATTACCTCCATTACCTAAGAATTTATCACAATTAATTGTTGAATCAGATATTCCTGGTAAAGTTACATTAAAAAGTTCACTAGAAGTTTGTCAAAAATTATTTTCAAAATCTCAATTATTACAAAAATTAACTTTAAAAGGTTTACAATTAGATACTAATTTATTTAGAGCTATTCCTGATACTGTTAAAGAGTTAACAATTACAAAATGTGATATTAGTGGAGGTGATACAGCTTCAATTGAAGTTGATCATTTAATGGTTGATACTGATCAAAAATTAAGTCCAGCAGTTGATTTTGTTTGTAGTTCTTTAGAAAGAGTTTCTATTGATACTTTGAATAATAAAGAAAGTGATTTTTCTTTCTTTTTGTGAGAGTATTAGAATAGGAGAGAAATATACTAACCCTTTTTTTTTTCTTTTTGTGATATAATGTATAATTATTATTTTTTTAATGTGTAATTTTTAATATATAGAAATACTAATAGATCTAAAAACTTTATTTTTTTTAATTTTCATTTTTTCAACCTCCTGAATTTTTCTTCTGTACTTTTTTTATTACATGAGATGTTAGACTTACTGAGTACTTTTGTGCTTTTACATTCCCCTCTTTTCTAACAATGTCCCAGTGATAAATACCCGATCTTTCTACTTCGAATATTGACATCCATATATATGAACTGCTTGTCAATTCTCATCTGCTGCTGTACAAAGTAAAACGTTGGCAATTTCAAGCCAGGATGTTTTCGTTGAATCCTCCTGCTAATGTAAACGCTCAAGGTGACTTTTTTTTTTTTAATGTGCTGTCTTTGTTAATTTTTTTTTCTATGCATGACCGTTTTCTTACAGCTTATGAACTTTGTCCAGACAGAAACCGTTACAAGGCTGCATATAGAGTCTTATGCGCAAAAGAAAATCTACAATACCTGGTACTACGTATACTAAGATAAAATTCAAACTTTGACTGTTACGCTGTATTATGTAACCAGGTACAACGTGGAGTGCAAAAAATTTAACTAAAACTTACACGGTTACCAGTATTTAGGGTTTTTGAAATAAGAAAAAAAAACTTAAACAGACCTAAGACCCGTTATCTCGGTAAATTAAAGTTTACCAGCCTGACGGGGGACTCGAACCCCCAACCTTAAGGTTAAAAGCCCTACGCGCTAACCAATTGCGCCAGCCAGGCATATTTGCTTTTTTTTCTTGTAAGACCCCGTCGCTACCACTATTATTATTCTATCATATTGACCAATCATATTAACTCATATTAAAGGGTCCGACGCTCCGATGGGAGGTATTTAAGTTTAACAACGTGTTATATATTCTTTCTTCTTCATTATCACTTTTTGTATTTATCATCTATAGGTTAGCTTTACTAATTTAATATTCTAAGTATGACAA
>JAJLUL010000234.1:10312-24660 GCA_030564325.1 Blastobotrys capitulatus | reverse complement strand
AAAAAAAAAAAAAAAAAACCTCGAGTACCGTACCACTCAGGTAAATCAAACAAATTTTTTTGAAGTTAATGTTACCCCCTGGGATTTTTTATTGGTAATAAATGAAATAATATTTTGTTTTGCATAAATAATATTAATGGTAGTACAAAAAACTGTTGATGATATTTTTTTTTATTTTGAAAATGAAGTAATTCTTATTCCAAAAATAGTTTTTTCATTCTAGAATTAATTAGCCGCATCATTGTTATTAAAAAGATAATAATAATTATAAAGGATCTGTCAAAACATAATATACTGTAATAAACTAAAATAAAAAAACATAGCAAATTGTATTAACAACAGCAATATATTATATCACTACTAGTTTGTTGATTTTTTTTTCTTTTTCTCTGCCAGTCCATCTATTGTAATTTTAATCTCTTCTATTGTAACATGTCAAATAAAAATCCCATAATAAAAAATAAAGGCATGTGCTAATGTTTTAAAATTGTTGAAAAAGAAATAAAATAAAATAAACCTAAATTGGGTGTTACCCGCTCCCGCCTGTAAAACATCTCAGTTTTTTCTTAATTAGGTATTTGAATAGTTTTGATAGAATAATGAAACGTTTTTCTTTTTGAATAGATTTTGTTTGATTTTCTAGGCTTGATGATTGATAATTGAAAAAATTGTTGACTATTAATTATTGATTTTAATCGATTGATAAAAAAGTAATAGAAACTTTAGAAGGAATTACTGGTGCAGCAGCGTTCACAGTAAAAAAAAAAAAAACCATCCCATTTAATGCCATGAAGAAAAAAATACCGTCACGGAAATTCCTACTATAGCCATTACTTCAACATTTGAAAAAGATGAAAAGAAAAATGAAAATGAAAATGAAAATGAAAATGAAAATGATGATGATGTTCGTAAATTAACCCTTTCGATTCATATAATAAGTTGTGTTAAAAATAAACTAAATTTAAAAATAACAAATCATAAATAAGTGATAAACCCGGTATCTGATAATAATAAACCATTGTGTGGCAATTTTTAAACTCTCTTTTTCTTTTCTTAATAATAGTTCTCGTTTATTTTTTTAAAAAAAGGTATTCTCTTAGGTATTGGTTTAAAATAATCCCAATGATTCTTATTTTTAAAAAATAGAAGCTGGTGATTTAGTAGTTATGGTATGCTAGATTTATATTTAGTAACAAAATAATAATCGACAAAAAAATTATTATTATTTTTATACAGTTGATAAATTTAAAGTTTTGGTATATGTATATATTTTTTGTATTCAAATTGTACAATTGTACATTTATGAAATAATATTTTCTTTTTAATATCTTCTTTCTAGATTATAATATAATATTATGAATAGTCGAATAGATCAAAAACAGTATAAACAGTCGAACTTTAAATTTTCTAAAGGTTTGTATAAATGTTGAAATAGAAATGTTGATAATTATAGCCTCTAAAAAAAGGATTATTAGATTTTAAAAATAGAATTCCAATTAGGAAATCATTAAAACTGATTTAACATAAAAAAAAAAAAAAAAGGAATTTTGAAGGTAAAAAGAAGAAGTAGTGTTAGTAATTATTTATATTTTATTTTCTTTTGGAGTTAAAAAAGGGTTGAAATACTTACCATAAAATGAATAATTGAGATTTGAATACAATAGTAGTTTCCAAAAAAAAAAAATGTCCAGGATCTTTATTATGTTATTTATAATTTTGATTATAAATATAGAAATGAGTGTTTTCACAAAGATTGAAAAAAAGTAATAGTTGATAATCTATCAGCCAAAAATAAGTCACCAATTATCACAATTGATAATAAAAATAGATTAAAATTGAACAATCTTTTTTTTTTAATCGAAAATTTTTACACTTGTTTGTTTTATTTAACTTCAAATTAAGATATACCAAAAATATATGAAAATTGTTTATATTTAGTAATAGTTGTCGTTTTATAATTTGATTAATAATTCTTGTTGTTGTATAAATATAATTTAAATAAGTAAGTAGCCAAACCGTTTTATAAATCAAATTAGCATTTCCTTGATTGACTAATAAACTTCTATGTGTTCAATTAATTGTAGTAACGATGATACTATTAGCGTTACTAGTTTCTTTAAAAATAAATTGTGTTGTATTTTTTTTATTTTTTGTATTTTTTTTTTGGCGTGGTACTTGAAGAGTGTATATTCAGGTATTAAACGCGGGCGTGTAAAATTACTTTTCCTCTCCACTCCTTAATATTTAACTATTGTCTAAAAAAACCAATCTTAATATATACAAATGTCGAATATATTTGAATCAAACAGTTGTTGTTGTTATTATTATCGAAATATGTCGATTGTTTTTTGAGTAGCTTGTTGTTTAATATACAATTTTGATATATAGAAATAAAAAATAAAAAAAGTAGTTGTCAAGATTCCAAAAATTAAAATAGTAGAAAAAGTGAAATGTAATACTGGTAAAAAAAAAAAAAAAAAAGAAAAAAGTAATGAATTTTTTTTTAAAAACAATAGCTTGTTAACAATAAAATAAAAAAAATAAAAAAAAACACAGTGATGGATATCAGTAGAAAAAAAATATTAATATATTAGCATCAAACGCGATCGGAGGGGGGTTGGCTAAATTATATTATTATATAACTAAAAAGCAGTCAAGATATATTTAATAATACACCATGTCCACATTGGTTAATAACTCTCTTCTAAGTACAGTAGTTTGATGTTTACACCTTTTTTGGTATACGAGGAAAAAGAAAAAGATGCTTATTTGCAACATGTCGACTTATATCTCTCTAAAACCGTTTAATTTTGAATACCAGGTAATCGATATCCTGATTAAAGTTTTTGTTATACTTTTGGGGGAAAAAAAAAAGAAAACTGCCCAATGAAGAGAAACAAAAACTGGACATATGTTAACAAACATGTTTTTTTCATATATAGATGCTTCAAGCTTCTATATATAAACTTAGCATCCGTAATAAATGTTGCATTTTCGGACTAAGAGCATGATGCACCCCCAAAAATAAAGCTATCTAACTGCTTAGAATGACAAACTAAATTTAAATTAGCCTCTTATAAGGCACTATTGCTAAACGTTTGTTGTCTTGTCACATTAGTACGCTTTCTTTTCTTTATATCTACACTTTGTAAAAGTCAGTGATTTATTAATGAAAATAATATGATCATTATTGAAGAAATTCGTGCATTAAGCTTGGGAAGGTGGCTCTTTTTAGTTAAAAAAGCTTTTAGTGTAGATATTGATCATAATAATTATATATAAGGTCATTCATTGCAGGTTGTCAGCAGTTTTATTTGAGGATTTTATACCATTATATACATCATATACATGTAGTACGTATTAAATAAGTATTATATTTAATATAAAATCGATTAATTCTATAATAATATTAATTATTATAATACTGCTGTGGTCACTTGTTTATGAGTAGATCAGATACATATGTCAATAGTCTATATATATATTCTATATATATATTCTATTTTGTTTTTATTATATACCTGGCCAGATTGCTTATTACTGTCACTCTAAATTATTGTAGTATATATATATATCTAAGTTAAACAATTTAAGAGAAAGAAAAATGATAAACCCATAATCCCGGAGATGATAAATTAAGACTGCTATTTAAATTAAAATATTTTTAATAATTTTAAAACCCATTGATATGGAATTTAAAAATTTAACCCGAGAGTACCAGCTTGAGTTTTTTAAAAAAAAGATTTAGCACAAAATCAATAAGAACGGAATCGTGAAATTAATTCCCATTTAATACATATTAGCAGTGTTTTTTTTATCAATGTCAAAAAAGCAATTGTATTGAGATGTTAAAATTATAAGTATAAATTTAAACTAGAAAAATATTCGTAACGAAGTTTTATTTCTTATAGCATTTATAAATTTCAACATCAATTGATCTCAAGTCCATAAAATCAAATAGGTTTGTTAATATATAACATTCAATGTTTGCCTGGTAATACAATCAGGTTGATAATTGGATACAAATTAGTAAATCAATAATTTAAAGTTTACTTTACTCGTAACTCAATTGATTTTTATAAGGAGTTGAATCGGTCGCAAATGGCTAACAATGTCTCGATTTTAATTCTCATATGGTATACCGTACCAGGGTCTTAACAACCTAATACCATTCAAGATGTATCTACTATTATCTTAGTTATTCAGACATAACCAGGTATCTTAGTTACTAATAGTGTCTATAATCAATGTCAGTCGAATTATGTATTTTTTTTGTATACTTTTAATATTTCGATCGGTCGATCGAAATCCAGGTCCCTTGTTTATTTTTTTCCTTAATTATAAGAAAGATAAGCTACTGTATATTTAATATACATATATATACATTACAGAATAAATATTGGCAAGAAAAAGAGGGGAAGATTTTTGATCCAATTAGGACCTGATTTTTTTAAATTCCTATTGCTTTAGACTTTCTTTTAAACTCTTGATACCAGGATTTAATGGTGTGAAAAAAAAAAAAAGTTTACCTTATAAGAAACAATTAAAATTTTAACCTTTTTTTCCCAATCAAACTACCAAATGATCAAAATTCGTTTTATACATGTTACCACTGTAAGTACTTTCAATCTCGAGCCGAACAGTAGTCTCTGAGTGCACCATGGCTCATAATGTATTGAAACTGCATAAATACAGTAGGATATCGATCCTGCTAAAAGTGACTAGCATAATGATTCAAGACAAGCTTGCTTACCATATTTACTTTTTTCAAATCCCTTAATTTTTTCTTTTTCTTTTAACTTACGTAGACTCTCTCTCAAGTTACCAATTTAGTACCGTACGCGGGTGTTAGTCTAAAGCTATAGTACCAATGTATATTACTGTATCCTAAATAAATACGGGTAATTGAATCAATTTTGGCTGTAGCTTTTTTCATTTTTTGTTTTTCAAACTGTGCTTTTCACTAAAATTTGAAAATATAATAATTAGGAATCCACTTTAAAGCTAAAAAACCTCAACAACTTGATAATTATTCTAAAAGTTTTTTATAACAATAAAGTCTTTAGTTTCTAAAGAATGCAATTATGTAAAAAAAAAATATACTTATGGCAAAGGTATGCAGTCAAAATCGACCTCATATCAAACACAGATTTTCAACATTTTCAAAAACACGAAAAAATAAAAAAAATCAATTAAACCGATTTGGGGTCGTTAAATTTTAGGTATAAGCTTTTTTTTTTTTAAGCTGCGTGTAAATCTTCAATACCACTTTGGTAAGTTCTGGTCTACCTTACCACTTAGGTAGTACATGTATCGGAGGGTCGCGGCAGGTAGATTTCCTAGTATGGCAAAAGAGGTTTCAACGATGTTGGGAGTTTTACTTTTTGTTCCACCTACCTACATCCATGTACTAGAAATTGCCTTAAACTTACGATACCTGGTAGTTACAGTTAAAAGCTTAACCTGGCATTACAGTATTACAATGTATACTGTACAGCGGTAGTCATCTGAATGGAAGTGCCATCATCTATACCAGGCCTGAGAGGTAACAATGTTAGAACTCCAAATTGATGAACTACAATTATCCTCTATAGACAGAGTATTTAAAGCAAGCTCAGACATGACCATTATATTATAAGATTTCTGTAGTAATCATCAATGATCTTTATTTATTATGCTTAGACGTCCCGGCGGTAAAAGTAGCATGCACATGTGGTTGTGCTTGCAGATGTATTGTTCATAAGTGGTACCATGGTAATACAGTACGACCAGCCTGGCAAGTTTCCAGAGGTAGCTTTATTAGAGGCTTTAGCTTCCAATACAAGTCGAAACCAAGTTTAATTGAAGTCAATAAAATCCTTTTTAAAAGTATATATGTCCAATGTTCAAATTGATGTCATTTATCAAGTAATCAATGGCTAGTATACCAATAACTAAGAGAGCGTTTACAAATTATCATTTTAAGTTTTAAGGAGAGCATAAAATATATAAAAACATCATTGATAAACCTTTTAAAGTATGCCTCAGTGATTCTGCACTGAGGTAGGCTGTACCAAAAGTTAAAGTATAATAATAAACTTTTATACGGTGAAAAAAAAAACAAGCTGGTGACTGCGTTGAAGTTGAAAGTTAGCTTGGAAAGTAATATATAATAGTAGTCTGTAATACATAATAATGTATACTAAGGTAACTGCTGAGGTAAATTTAAAAGATCTTGCATGCACTGTTTCCTTAGACAGCATAAAAAACATTTCTATAACTAAGACAAAAAAAATTTACTTTTTATGGCTATCTTATAAATAATTATATGTAAACGTGTATTATATGACAAAATGTTCAATTTCAATTTAAAAGCTTTTTCAAACTAACTTTTGAGTTCAGGAGTCAATATCATAATATACCAGATAAATAATCCAATTGTAGGATGGAAAAAAACTATTAGTTAAACTAGGTCTATATCTTGCCAATGAAAAACTAGTGATAATGTTTAATTCAAACGAGTTTATTACATGATCTAGGTTAATAAGATGCAATTAAATTATAATTGACACGACCGAACTTCGCTTATAATCGGTATTACATCTTGATATAATATAATATAATATAATACTAGGTATAGCCGAACCCCAACTACTGAGTAAATTGCGTTTTATATTTATATAAATATTGATAGTTAGTATAATAAGGTGTAGCCCCCTTGAAACTCTGACAATTTTTAGTTTTGTATTTTGTTTTTCTCAGTCAATGTTGCAGGACCACATTAAACAATTCTGTATCCAGATTCTATCGTTATTGCTAAAATATAAATTTAATATATAATGCCCGTTAATGATTGGCTTGAAAATTTGTTTTTCAACTTACTTTTATTAAAATTTTATGATTACATCAATTATCGGTAAGATAAAAGCAAAGAACAAAAAGAAAAGAAAAACTATAGTACTACAAGTTTTGTTTGTCCAAGTGGCCGTTATTTGAATAGTCAGTAGGTTCCTGTTTAGTTTGAATCTTAGTGTGTAGTTCTATTTTGTAATCATTATTAATATTTTTTGATACTGTTGATACTGTCTCTTAGTACTTGGTAACTCAACAATGCTACTGGTAAGTAATAACGGTATTTAATAGAATAATGTGATGCCAGATCTACATCGGTTTTGATTTACACAGAATCAAAAAATATCCGGATGTCAGTTCATGGCCACACTGAACAAAAAAATATTATTTGCTGTGCTTTATCAGAAAATAATATTTTTGACAGATAAAATAATATTTTTTCCCCTCCGTATTAACAATTTGTGTAAAATCCATCCATAGTCCTCAAATCAAAAAAAACTACCAGTATTAGCTAAGTACTCGTGTCTACCTAAGTACTTGTACGTGAATTTGCAGTGTTTGGATCATGTACCATGATAGAGCTTCGCTTAGGCTAGTGGTTGGACAGTGGTTTTTATTTTATTTTTTTACATCCATTCATCTAATAGGCAATACGAATAACCTTGCAATACCAGGATATTGAATGTGACCAATTTTTTTCTCTTACAGTAAGTATCCGATATCTATATAACTACTAATAACTTGATGATACTATAAACATACATACATCATGCTTGTACGGTAATAAATCACTACATCCCTTGGTATGAATGTAATAAAACAGAAGCAGAAAAATATTTCGGAGTTCGAACGGTATACTTACTGTACAAGTACAGAGTGAAATACACCACAAAAAAAAAAAAAAACTAAATAAATGAATTAGGAACCCAAAAAAAGCTCCTATTCAATTGAGTCCTTTCCCTTTGTGTTACAGATCGATTTATCCAAAAGGAAAAAAAGATTCAAGCACCTTTTTGGGTTATAGATTTTTTCTTTTTAAGCTATAGGCAATAGCCTGAATTCACTACAATGATCTCAGAAAGTCCAAACAATAATGATTTAGATTCACTTTAAGCAGTACCAAAGGTGACGGTAGTCATTTGCATGATTATAGTGAGAGGGACAAAAAGCCTACTACAACTGTCTATTTCAGTAAGCCTCAGGTTAAATAATGCTATCCGCCTGTTTCTCGCAGTTTCCGCAAACTGAGATCCACAATGGGGCTCACGTATACGTTAACGGTATAAACTGGATTACACTGAGTGTATATGTTTTATCAATCTATTGGCGCCAATTTTTGTATAGTAAGATCTGATCATCTGTTACGTTGAAATTCGGGTATGTGTTTTATCCCAAATATCGTTCATTTATAGACAACCAATAGTAATAAATCTTAGACATATAATAGATGATACACATAATTAGTCTTTTCTTTTTTACCAGGTAGTAAACATATGAGCCATTATAAAAGGAAGATTATAATAGTCTGACAAATTGCGGGAGGGTACTGGTAGAAACTAAGAACACGAGATTGATAGCGGCCCGCTCTATTATCTTTGATAGCCTATAATGGTTCAAAGTGTATTGAAAAGTTAGATCAATTGTCAAAAATATTATACATAAACTAATAATAATAATTTAATAAAAATGTGCCGAATGACTATATGATTCATTAATTAATTTTAAAGACAATACAGTAGTGGTATGGACCCGAATTCACATATGCATTGGATACAGAAAAGCTTGTCACTTTACATTATTATTTTACTTATAGAGCGAAAATACCGAGCATTATGAAATTTATAATAAGTATCAAACAAACTTCTTGGTTACATGTACAGTTAAATAAATATTTTATATATCTATATATTATAATAGCCACAATAGGACACCATGTGACCCCATTGATTGATGTTTATGATTTATATCCTTTTGACTGGAACTGTATAAACTAATTAATGATAAATGCTTGATCTTAGTAACTATATATAGCAATATGTATGTGTGTATGTATACATAATATAGACTATATGAGTATTATAACCCATTAATCTAAAGAAGTACACTGTAATCTACAGTATCACCAAATAGCCCCTTTTCATCATTGCAATCAACATTACATTATAACTTTAAATTTGAACCAGAACACTCAAGATAAGATACCTGGTATAAAACGTGCTTTTAAAAAGTCGTAACTCAATTTCAATACTAACAACTTTTAAAACTGCTTTAAGTTAAATTTCTATATCCATATGTTAAGATTTTAAAGGCCTATAAACTAAAATTTAAAGTTAAAGTTTTTCCCCAAAAAAAACTACTCGTTTTTCATTTAATATAATCTGATATCGTTTTTAAAAATATGGTATGTATACCACTGCCAACTGCTGACTGTATTTCTGGATTGTTAACGTTTTCTTCTTCAAATTATGTACCATGGCAGCCTAGGTAGTTCTTGGATGGCTCCTTTTGGGGTAACCAGATATTTTAAATGAGCATTCTGGATCTCTTTAATTAATATATATTGTTTATTTTTAATGAATATTGAGCGTAAATAGTTTATCTCGACTATTCATTTGTTTAACTCTCCCATAACATATAAACTATAGATAATCTTATCTATATATCTATAGCTTTATGGATTTTTAGGATTAGTTAGTACTGCTTTCTACCCGAAACAAAATAATTAGGATCGCATTAGCTCAATTGTTAATAGTTGTTACAAGTTGAGCTATATAATGAAATAAATTAATTAAAAATTAGGATAAGGATTGAATATCATACTTTAATTTATTACACTGTAATTGTAATTGACATGCTTAATTCTTATTGTCCAGCCGTACCAAGCCGCATTCTCCTTAGCCTTTGGTACGGCTAAAAACAAACCGGGCACCGTACAATTGTACATCCGATCGATATCGTTTTGAATATATATATTGTGGGCAGCGGCGCTCGCTAAACTTAGTAATTGTAATTAATTAGCCTAATACTAAATCTTTTTACAACGCTTTTTCTCTTCAACAAAGACTTACAGTACTAAGCAAGAAAAACTTAAGGTTTTATTTACGAGGAAGGGCGAAACGAAAAAAATGACACGTTCTTTTTTTTTTTTCATTTCTCCACACTAAAATATGGCTATTGACAGAATAAAGAAATCTACGTGATGATTATTATTTATACGACTTGGCTATATTCATAAACAAGTATAAACTAAAATAAGATTTTCAAGCTCTTTTCTTATTTACATGAATTTGATCATTTTCCAGTAAATAATGTATCATTCGTAAAAACTCAATCACTCATAAGAAGTGTACAGAATCATTTTATTTTCTGTTTTACAATCAATTTTTTAGCCTCTACCAATTCCAATTGTTCTTATTCTTTTAATAGTAAATCTACAAAAGATCAATTCATCTACAATATCTCATGGCTCAATCTCATAATACTATTCATTGCGAATAAATATTTCTTGAACATGAAAAAAAAAAAAAAAAAGAATTTAGTTCAAAGAAAAAAGAAAAGATCACCCTTTTCTTCCTGCTTATTTGAAAATCTTTTTTTCAATTATAAATATTAGAAAAAAAAAAAAAAGAATCATATATCTACATTAAACATCGTCATTATTTATTGTTATTTTGTGTTTTGTGTTATTTTTTTTTCTTTTCTTCTTTAACTGTTCATAATATATTTAAATAAATTAATCAACTTTATCTTCAAAAGTTTCACCTTCAACCAATTCTGGAATTTCATCATCACCTGGTTGTTCAGTGGCAGCAGCACCACCTTGTTGTTGTTGTTGCATTTGTTGAGTGATCTTTCTTAATTGTTCCATATTTTCTGGACCCATTGAGCTCAAAACTTCTGGTAAGAATTCATTCATTTCTTTAACAACAGGAGTACCACTGATAGCATAGGTATTTGCGTTAGCAGCACCTTGGACAGAAGCTCTTGGGAAGTGTAACATTTTACCATCTTCTTGTAACATATTGACTTGATCAATAGCTGGAAGTCGTTGAGCGTTTAATTTTTTTAAAGCACTTTGTAATGCAACATCATTACCTTCGACTTTTGGTGCCTTTTTGACTTTTCTTCGTGGGGTACCTTTACCACCAATTCGAGTTGCTTTTTGCAATTTAGCTAGTTTTTCTTGATCAACCATTGTGTATTTTTGTTCTAATTGTATATAATACCAGAAAAAAGAGAAATCCAAAAGAGAGAGAGAGAAAAGAGAGAAAAAAAAATTAAAAGTGGAAAAAAAAAAATTGTGATTGAAAAATTTAGTGCTTTGGGAATTTTTTTTTTTTTGAGTGGGTTGATTGAGTGAGCTTTAGTGGTGGGTGTGGCCTCTTAAAGTTTTTGCTCAAGCTGGTGTTAGTGGGTTTATTTTCGGTGAAAAGTGGTTGGTGGTGTTTTTTTTTTAAAAAAATCTGTATGGAAATTTATAGAAACCTTGTTGACTTTTTTAAGATCGAGATTTTTTTTATGCAAACAAAGCCCTTTTTTTACTCCTTACTGCGCTTTTGAGCTGCTTGGGGAAATAACTGATGTACTACCTTTTCAAGCCGGGTAACATGTTTACGTCCCGGTAAATCAGCCGTGCAATGATATTCTAGCGTTACCCTTCTTCACACTGTTAGCGCTTAAATAATTAGACCTGTAAACGCGGGGTGAAAATTGATCTTTTTTAGACCTATTAAATTTTGACATATGACAACTTTCAATAATTTAGTAAGAGGTACTTGTACAGGTTGATCAATTTAGTTAAGCTTATATCATGTCCCTATACTAAGTTGGCCTAGCTAACGAGGCTCATTTCTAATAATTAAGCAATTGCAATGATATAATTAGAGGTATGTACAGTATGTATTGTATGTACTTGTACATACTATAGTATATATAATAGAGCCACCATAGTTCATATCACAATTGGGGTATGTACTATAAATCAATTCTGATAAAATCCTTGTAAATTTCCACACCAAAGCATTGTTATTGATATATCTCTTTTCATTCTATAAGAATTAATATTATATTAAAGGGGTAATGTAACTACAACAGAATACCTGATAATATATCATGCATGATAGAATCTAATCAGAATAGTATACATATATGTATCTATATGATATAATAGTTATATCCCTTTAATTTATTATGACTGAAATCATGACTTCTGATAGAATCTTATCTGTTGAAATATAGAAAAATATTGAATCTATTAGGTGAATACAGCTAGCTTAACAGTTTTGTATACTAATTAAGCCTGCAATGTGGTCTTCTTCTATCTTAACTGCCTTACAGACTAAATATAAAAAACTTGGAATACTCTACTTACTTATATAATAGAATATCCTTCAACATATATCTAAACATTATTATGAAACTTTAATCTCTGTAACATTATTACTTAAACTTTAATCTCTGTTGAGATCTCTCACAAGGTTATAATATTGTTCGTCAAACACTGCTATTTAGCTTGTACATCAAAATAGCCAACATTATCCATGTACCGCAGTATAGATCAATCATATTTATTCTCATTAAAAATCAATCCCTTAAGACAATTGAATCTATTCAGTATCTGTCAAAACAAGTGTTGTCTGGAAATATAAATAAAATGGCTGACTTAAATTTAGATTTATAAAACCTAACCCATCAACATAGCTATGGTTATATATATATAAGATGCGTAAGGTGTTATCTGATTTATAGGTTCTAAGCCAATATTTTTGTATTAAACTGTTAACATTTCATAGTTATTAGACTAATTTAGTCCCATTAGCTAAGTAAAACTATAATTATCAAGCGAATATTTTTAGGTAACAATAAAACATTGAACACTGTGATTTCCTATTATACTTAGCCGAAGTCATGATAAAAGTTTTTATAACCTATTGCGAATTCATTTTGATAATACCTTGCATTATGTTTAGACATTATTGAATAAGCTCTCAAACTGCACTAGTATTCAAACCTACAGTATATATGGTGATAATAAAAAAAAACTTTAGGTGGTTATAATTACGGAAACGTAATATCACAAGAGTAAAAGGTAAGAGCTAAATATTGTGAAGCATCATTAATATATCTATAAAATACTCAATTAAAATTGGATAGCTAAGACTATTATAGTAAAGAAAAAAAGTAATATTGCAAAAAGCTGATACTACCTATTATACGGTAAAGTTATATGCACATGTAATAACATTGGTAGGTCAGCATCCAGATACAATACACTGTTGATAATATATTATTAGACTAAGTATACATTATGTAGATTAAAACAAAATGTCTCAAGCAATTCAAGATTTAAAACATTGAAGTATGGAATATTTTATTTACACTTTCACTTGAATTGTCATTCAAATCGACAGTGCCAGTGGTAAGCTTACTCAGGTAATCTAAATTTATTTATTTTACTTTTTATTCTTTCAATTCTATCCAGATGGGCTTTGATTTTTTTTTTTTTTTTTTTTTTTTCGCAATACTACTACTACTGTAGCCTTTTTACCTTTTATTAGTAGTCTACAATTGGATTTTAATTTTTTTTTTTTAAATTTTTGTTTTTCAATAAGCCTTTTGTGACAAATTACCATGGATACTACTTGGAAAATAAAAAAATGGACCAATTAAAACCTGAAAAATATCACAAAAACACAATAGAGAGCGTTATTTATTATTATTTATTTTTTAATCACCTTAAATTGGAGTTTTAAACCTGGATTGATTATTTATCTTATAATATTTCCATAGTGATTACTTGACATTGTATTATAAAAGAACCAAAACATCATTTAGGTTGCTACATAGACTACCAGGTAGTAAATAAATTGATATTTCTAATCGATTTGAATCTTATTATACCAAGTTTACATATATTTATCAAACAATTGTAAAGACAATTGCGGTTGATAATTATATGTAAAACCTGGTTTGTAAGGGACTGTGACCTGATCACAACTCTCTGGTACAATGAATAAGCTCTAACCAATTGATAAGTTATATGTCAGTTTCGTATCATTATTGGAATTTTATTGTGATACTTTAAAGAGTGAAAACATTGTATAACGACTTGCGCTATAATGTATCAGGGTCAGTTAACTACTGTCATATACATATATACTGGACCAGGTATGTATGTTCCCGTTACGATTAGTATATTATTAGTTTTTTATATACATGTATATCTTGATGCCGTAACGAAAAACATTGCTTTAAAGAAAAACCCCATAATAAAATAAAGTTAAAAACATTACTTTTTGACAGCCACTTCTTAAAATTCTGTAAATAATACCTTATGTACCATTTAGAACCCTTAACAAATGCTTTTAATATTCCAAAGCGCCCAATTGCTCTAAGAATCTATTGTAGACCCTTTCCATTTTTTTTTTTTTTTTTTTTTTTTAGATTATCGTCAAATTTTATAATAATATTATGAACAGCTGTAAACTTGATTGATTATTTTTAATGTAAATGGAAAA
>JAJLUL010000234.1:0-10212 GCA_030564325.1 Blastobotrys capitulatus | reverse complement strand
GATTCAGATGAACTGCCATCATGCATATGCCTGCCATAGATTATATCCAGGATACATTTCAATTTATTTGACCACACGTAACTTTATAATTTGATAAGATCTCAGCTAATTATGATCCGAATACTAGCACTTATATATTCAAAGTTAAGTGTAAAAGTTTGAAAGAAATTTAAGCTAATCATGTTGGTCTAGCATTTGCATCCGGGATGCTCAGCTGCATGGTATGTATAATTACCTGGAGGTTAGATAAAGTTACTATAGGTGATATAAAATATATGTATACCATCATGATTATAGTATTCAATTTTTAAATTATATATAACAGCTTTAGACAGCTAATCTGCAGCCAACCCGTACTGTATAAGTACCGGTATGTGTGGTAGTAGTACAACTAACGTCTGTCGACCAGAAACTAACCCTAATTGTACCATGATATAATATTGCTCCTGGTATCAATAATAACAATGAGTTTTTGGCACATATCGTGTAACTGAAATAGAAAATTAACTTATATTACTGTATTTGAATACCAGAGTCTATTTATATGCTGGAATAATAAACCCACGAATTGGTTGTGTTTAAATTTGAAGTATAAAGTATCAAGTTTTCAAGATAGAAATAGCAATATATATTTTAAAGTGAAAAAAAGAATGTCTTTTCTTTTTTTATAGACTGTATGGATTATATATTAAGTTGAATAGATCTTTTTTTCATTTGTTTTTTTTTCTTTTTTTTTTTTGCCTGCATGTCTTTTAGTATCTTTCTTACCTTTTCACTTGCATTCCGATAACATTAACCATATGATGTCCATTAAAGACCCAAATTATCTGAAAAAAGTTTAATTTGCTTCTCCCATAAACGTGTTATATTCATAAATAAGCAATTGTTTAAAAAACACACTAAAATATTTCTCTTCTTTAAATTTAAGGTAATCTTGTTTTGTCAAAGAATTCAATTGTTATATACTTTGTACAAGTTGTATACATATATCTATTTACTAACTCAGCTACAACTCAAAAAAAAAAAAAAAAAAAAACTAGAAAAAAACACTTAGATTAAATAATTACCAAAGTCCCAAATATATAAAATAGGGTTCAAGTTAAACTTAATAATAAATGGTCAGACTAAATTATTAAAATGAATGAGAAAAGCTTGAGATACAGTAGTACATAGTGAATATATATCAGCTTAGAAATGAGGATTGTTTAAGAATCAATTCAAAAATAAATAAATAAATAAATAAACAAGCACAATATTTTTTTCTTTACAACTGATTGATTGACTGACTTTTTTTTTTTCAGAAACATGATAAATTGATGATTTATAAATATTATTTTGCTTTTTTTTTTTTTCTTTTGAAAAAATCCCATGAAGTAAACAGCTTTACAGAATAGAAATATTTCAAGTCCTCCTGAAACTCTTTTTAACCTTTTTTTCTACAATGTATATATATATCTTGGTCCCCTGTTGGTTTTTTTATTTTTTAAAAAAATAATAATTTCATCAATTGACGACTAGAGTCTTTTTTTATTCTATTTCTACCTTTGTTCAGCAATTAAATTACACCAAGCAAGGTGCCAAATTTCTTAAGCTCGATAGACATTTAATTTACAAAACTTGTACAGTATAGCATCGAATAAAGATTACAACATAGACTCAATTTCATCTCTTGGAGGGCTTTTTTTTAATCAACTTCAAAAAGTGTATTATCATATCATCGCATTATCACAGCTGAAATTCCGAGTTAAAACAAAACCGTTGATCAGTACTTTTTATTCAAGAATCAGGAACAAATCAAAAGGGATTCATAAACTTTTTCAATTTCCATAAATTCAACAAATATATTAAATTTACCAATAGTATTAAAAAACAAAGTTGAATATTAGGGATACCGGCGTTTTGTTACTTTTTAAACTCTTTTTTTTATTTCACTAATTCCAAGAGCATCATTAAACAACCAGCCACAACCTAAAAAAAAAAAATTTCACAACTATCTTTTTTTTTCTTTCTTTATATATTTCTTTCTTCTATTTTACCACACCATTGTACTGTAACTATCGACAGTTCATCATTATTCTCTTGTTCTTATTAATAAACATATACAACCTATACACAACAATATAGAACAAACCTTGGCTATCTCATTTTAAAAAGCTTTATCTCATTCAGTCGTCATTTTTATTCAAAGTACAACGTCTATTAAGCGCTTAAAAATCTTCACTACAAGTTACAATATTAATCAAGTTGGTTTCTTTTACCACATACATAAAAACGCACTGCAGAGGTTTCATTTCGATTAACTTTTTTGATATTTACATAAAACGGGTTTATCATTTTTTTTTTTTTGTTTGATATATTACATAATAATAATTAAATCGTTTTAATCAAATCATAATAGTTTTATAAACCACAAGCTCACTCGCAGAATCAATTATAAACCAACAGATCCTCTAACAACAGTACTACTAGAATTATTAACAACAACATTTGAATACCATCAACGAGGAATAAAACGAACTTCAGCTACATCATCACGATTGTGATAAGTTTTTTTAAATAAATAAAAACACAGCAACAATCTTTAATTTTTTTTTCACAGGTTTTATTTGTGATACTGTACACTGTACACAGATCTAGAACAACTTAGGGGCATCTGCGCACGCGGATCTTAAGATCTTTTTTTAAACACAAAAAAAAAAAAACGCTTTTATTAATAGCATTTTGTTCAAGCAGTTGTTATTATTTACTTTTATACCCACACAACACGCACACTACAAGTTACAGAAATTTTTTTTTGTGTGTTTTCTATATCTGGCACTCAACAGACCAAGCCTTGTCTTTTTAAAATACCATAATATTGGAAATTTCTCTTCTCTTTTCACCTCTTCTCTAATTAATTAATACCACTATTCAGTTTTATTACTTATTTTAAGAGCCATTCTATCTAACTCTGTGAATCATTTTTGTATTAAAAGGGAGTTTCAAATCTTTTTAATTTTTTTTTTTTTTAAGTGGAGAGATTTTAGTCAAAGTTAACATAATCAGGGGAATAGGTTTTTATCAATAGTAAAAAAAAAGTTTCAACTGGTTTTTTTTTTTTAACAACCAACAAGACAAAGAATTATTATCAAGATTAGAGATTTCTAAGGTTGAGAAAAGTAAAGTTTCGATAATTATCTTTTTTAAGGCAAAAAAAAAAAGACGCAACTAATAAAGAAAAACACATTAGAACAGAAAAAGGAACAAGTTAATCTTTTTTTTTTATTTATTTTCAACTGTCATTCGTTTTTTTTTTTCTTTTTGATACCCTTAAACTATCATTCATTGATTTTTTTTTTCTTTCTTCATATTTATTGAAACTTTCTCGCTTTACATTAACTTTTTTTTAAATTTTTTTTTTTTTTTAGATAAAATTTTTTATTAAAACTTTACGACAAATTCTAATCAAAGATGAGTTTTAGACCTAGCAAAGTGCTAGCAGGTATGTAACAATAATCAAAGAAAAAAAAGATACTAACATATCATCTTTAGTCGGTGAATCACCTTCAACATTATATTTATCATCAAAACTTCAAGAATCAGGTTGTGAAATTTCTTCAATTTGGTCAACAAGCAACAATAAACAATGTTCAATTTTAAATAATTCAAACAACATTAGTCAAAATTTTAAACCCAATAATGTGTATAATAATTTAAAACAATTAGAATCAATTAAAAGTTTTGATCCATCTAATAAATTTGATTATATTTTGTTATCTTTTTCAACAAGAAATGATTTTACATTAATTAATAATTTAAAGAACATTCCACAATTTTCAACAGATAGTTTAATATTTATTGATAATAGTAATGGGATTTCACCAGCATTACAGCAACAGGTTGAATCTATTCTACCAAGCAATTGTGTTAGAGGATTAATTGTTGATAGTTTATTATGTCAATCAAGTATTGATATTCATCCATTTCAAATTGAACATTATGGTAAAATTTCATTAAATATCGAACCATCAAAACATAATTTGTATAATCAATTTATTGATTTATTATCATCATTTGTTTCTATTACACAACAATCATCAAAAAATAAGTTTATTCAATATCAATGGGAAAAATGTATTCCATTTTTGGCATTCCAACCTTTAACTATTATTTTTAATGAACCAAATTTGGAAAAATTAATAAATATTGGCATGGTTAAACCAATTTATAAAGGTATTATTATGGAATTGACAAGAATTGCAAAAGCTCAAGGTTGTTTATTAACATCAGATCAAACTAATGTTGATTTTTTAACATCAAATATCGTTAATACTCAACAAACTGTTTCTTCATCATCTTCTGATAGTAGTACAACAACATCAACTAATTCACAAAATAGTTCAACATCATCATTATCTCATTCAACAACTCCAAGTTCAGTTACTACTAATAACTCAACTAATACAATTGATCAACCAATTTTATATTATAATTATCACAATCATCAAAGCAAACTAAGCACTGATATATTACTATTAGAACCAATTATTCTTGGGTCAAAGCTTCGCATTGCCACCCCATATCTTGATTGTGTGTTTGCCTTTTTGTCTCAAGTATGTTGCATGGAAAAATTATCTTCATCATTATCACCTAAACAACAATTACAACAACAACAACAAAATTCTGTTTCCGCTTCTGTGCACCGACATTCAACTTCTCTTAGTACTGCTGCTTCAACTACTAAAGCTGCAGTAAATAATAATATTAGCACCGCCGCCGCGGCGGGTTTTACAAATTCAATTTTGAAAAATTCCTCTTCTCCCACATCCACTACTACCACTACTACTTTTACTACAACTACTACTCCAACTACTCAGCAATTATTAAATCATCAAATGGATTTAAAAGCAAGAGAAGAATCTATTGTTGCAAGAGAACAAGCATTGATGGCAAGAGAACAAGAATTTATGTCATATCGTCAAAATTTTCACCGCCAAGAATCATTCATTAAACGACCAGCTAGTGCAGCACCTACTAACAATTCAAATGTACCATTAACACCACCACAAGATGTAGATATGATGAGTATAACTAGTCGAAGAAATAGAAGAAGTGTTGGTAATAAAAGAGTAGTGGATTCATCAATATCATCAGCAACAACACCTAATACTAGACCACCATCATTAAATAATTATCAATTAGGTCCACCACCTCAATCATCATCACAATTAAGAAGTGTTAATAGTAGCACCAATTTACCAACAATACCAAATAGAAGACCTTCAATTCAAAGTTTTCATACTACTAATACACTAAATAAACAACCATTTTCACAACAATTTGATTTGGATGATATTGCAGAAATTACTGGTGCAAGATATGGACAAGTTGCAATGAATTCAAGAAGAGTAAGTACTGGTATCAGTAGTAGTAGACCAAGTGCAGCAAATTCAAGAGTTAATTCAAGAGCAAATTCAAGAGCTAATAGTTTTAATTCAATGATTCAACCACCTCAATTTACAACTAATAATCCTCAACAACAACAACAACAACAACCTTCACCATCATCACAACATTTACCAGCACCTCCTTTAAGTAAAAATAGTTCTTCAAGCTCATCATCATCATTAAGTGCAAATTTACCAAGTCCAAGTTCATCAACAAGTACAAATAATACTACTACTTCTTATTCTTCCAATTTAAATACTAACAATTATACATCGAATCCTTATGCTATGGGAGTTAAAACAAATACACCAAGATATCAATATGATTATCAAGCTCCACCATCATCATCACCACCATCATCATCGGTAGCAAAGAAGATGGCTACTGGAAGTCCAGAAAAAAAGAATTCAGTATCAAAACCGAGTGCTTATAGAAGATTTATGCAGGCTGTTCAACGGTAGATTAAAGAGAAGCAAATTATTGTTTTTTATTTATATATTATCATATTATTCTAATTTTTTAAATTATCTATTATTAATACCAAATTATCATATTTTTTTTTTTTATATCAACAATTGTATTGTATATAATATTTTTTTTTTTTTTTTTAATCTTGAATTTTAGTTGGAACTATTTATTAAATTATTCATTATTATTATTTACAGTGTAAAAAATAAAAAAAACTTATCGGTATCAATGCACTGATAAATTTTTCTTATCCCCGAAAATTTTTTTTTACTCCAATAGTCTTATTATTTCGTTTATTACAAGGTCTTTTTTTTATGGTATCAGAGAAAAAAAAAAAACTTTAAAAATGTTTATAACCTTTGTTTAAAAAAAAAAAGTTCATTGTTACTAAGTTAGAATTGGCACATTTAAAATAATTAAGCTACAGCCAGCCTGGTAGGGATCTAGGGGTCCAATCCAATCCAATCGAATCTTGACAAAAAAAAACTTTTTATTCCCTTTGTTTGAGATCTTTTTTTTTTTTTTTTTTTTTTTTTTTTTTGAACCGGTGTCTTAGATCTCTTTCATTCTTTTTCTCTAACTGCTGCTTAAAGGGTGAAAAAACGTGTAAATTGAACAACCAACTTTCTATGCTTATAAAACTTTCCCGCATAAATTATTATAATTTAATATATGATGAGACTATAACCAGGTGTTTTTTACCAATTCAAGCCTGTAACAATCACTACAGTATTTGAATGCAATTGGTTATAGACTTAGAGTTATAGCATTGTCATTAATAATTTATTGTTATTATAAGTCAAAATTACATTGCTATTTTGTGTGGTATCTATGGCCAGATTAAATACAATAATTACCCGTTTAAATTGTGTGAAAATTTCAAATTTTTTTTTGGATATAGAAGCTATAATCCAATTGTTTTAATATTTTTAAAATATCAGTTAAGACCGTTAGATTTCCTGAAATTTTTAATGGTAAAGTTTAAACTTTTACATAAATTAAGGTTTTTCTTTTTTTTTTTTTGCTTGTTTTGTTATTAATGTTTACATTTTTTTCAAGACCAATGGTATTTTGATCCACAACTCTCTAATTCTTTTCGATACATCATAATAATGTAATGTAATGGACAAAAGCAAAATTTTTTGATCGCAAGTCAAGATTGAAAGAATAAAGAGGTTTTTTTTTTTTTTTACAATTGAGCGAGGCGCAGCTTAATTATTATTTTTGTTTTTTAAGATTTAACAAGTCCGGGGTTGGTACAGGTTATATCTTATAATTGACATTGCTACCATATCATGATGTTTATTGCACATAATTACATGATCACGACTTCAACAAGGTTTTTTTTTTTTTTTTGGGAGTCATTGTTCGGATTTTATACTGATACCAGGTGTAACAAATACAAAAAAAAAAAAGATGTATACCATGGTAAGATGTAATCGTCGATTATTAGATACTTATCATACGCATGTAGAATATTGTTATACAGTAACTGTAGGGTGACAATTGGCTTATTTGTACATTATGATGTACCTTGTTTATAATGTTAGACCTAGTCTATTGATCGAATTTGATCAAGCCATTTATTGTATTAAAGGATCCATTTATAAGTAATATTTTTGGGTTTTTTCTTGAAAATATTTAGCTCGTTTAATATACCAATAATATAATAATAAGTCCCCCGTAAAAGCTGTATACTTTTCTTTTTCATGTCCTCAATTTTAAACGAATTGAACAAAGCTTTTTTATTTTTTTAACTGATGTTTTATTATTAATGGGGGACGTCTTGTATTATTATGATTAAGAGTTCCTAGGTCAAGTAATTACTATAGCTAATTACATATATCATTGCAAACTTTCTTTCTTATTTTATATAATATATATAGTTTAGAATTAACTTTTATTTTCTAATCTATAGATCGATCTATCCAGTGGGGTATACGTTGTATACAATTGTACAAAACTACCTTGTACAACGTTGTACATGTCTGGGTAATGAATCAGCTTAATTAATTGTATAATATTATTGAAAATTTGTAATGATCACTTACCTTAAGTAATTAGTACCCACAGCACTGCAGGTTCTAATTTGCAATCAATCATGATTTAAACAAAAGCTAATAACTTAAGCCTATATATACATGTATACTATAATCAAATCTCAAAATTTCGATGTCAAATTAAGGGGTAAAAATTATTGTTTTTCTTTGTTTACGTTATTTTTAATTAAGCTTATTTTAGAACAGCTAACGATTGAATTATCACGTACGACAATAGACCTTTTATATACACAGACAAAACTACTTTGACGATGCCATTCGACCATATACATGTATTCTATGGTTGATAGCAATTACATAATACAGTATATAGTATATATATCAATTGGGCTTATTGTTTAGATTCATTTTATTATAATTACAGTTATTCAGTCGTTTATCATGTATGATTCGGGTCAAGGAATCTCCAAGTACGCAATTGTGGCATGATGGATTTAAAGCATTGAATTGCTTTGCTCTGTAGTTGAAACAGCCAGTGAGGTAATTTACAGATAGTAATACATTGAATATCTTGAAATTAGCTAAGAAGTATAAGAATCAATTGAAATATATCAGTGTCAATAATCAATATACCACTTTGCCAGCTCATGATCAGGAAAAAATTTTTAGGGAATTCAGAACTATCCTGATGATGGCAGATACCTGGTATACTATAATAGCGTCGGGGCAAGCTCATTTCAACGTTGCGCAGGACGTAAACTTAAGGATACATATGCATAAGCAAGCATTAACCATGCATAAAAATCAAGTACCATCTGGATGATGGTAGATTGCAACGGTTTTATCATCATCCAGATACCTGAGGAGGCCTGTAATATCAATTTATCATTAATTGATACAAACTAAATTTTTAAATTTACCGAAGAAAACGACTACACTTAGTAAAGTTTTTATGATAGTTGTTATTGATAGTCCCAAACTATAGAATAGACAAGCAGTTGATTGGACACTAGCCTATTACCTTTATAATCATAGGATTTGAAACAAAGCATCTTCAAGGTGAATTAATTTGTTAACCTAGTTATAATATATATATATATTCTTCTATAATTTGAAGTTATATATAGGTTACATATTTAGATGTACAACATTATATTATACTTGTACATACTGTATTATATCGATCTATCTACTATCTGGTAACAGATTTAAGGAATTCGAAGTTTTCAAAAAAAAAAAAATTTCCATGCAGTTTCCGAGAAAAGTAAGTCTTCACTTAAAGAAACATTCTACATAATGATTCAGTAACAGTTAAGCTTATATCTGATACAGTACAATACAGAGATCTGTTATGTATGGACCCCACTACAGTAGATCACCATCCGATTACTACACTGTACTGTACTTTACCAATCCAGATGGTAAATAGTGCTAAATAGTGCGAAAATTATTACTGGCTTTTCAACTACCGCAGTGCAGTACTCAGGTGTATTACAGGTACTGTAATAAGTTAATAAAATTTAAAGCACTACACTGTACTATTTCTTCAACATACATGTATGAAACCGGTCCGATATTATACGGCATACCACTTCGGGATTTTTATAATCTTAAATACATACCGATACCCGTAAAGTTAACAATTGATTGATTACATACAACTACTATATCTGACAAATACTTATAAATATCGCAATAACAAATAAAAACTCCAATACTTACAAATTATACCATCCAATGGTAATGTTATAATACACGAAATGATATTTCGAATCCTAGCCATCTGCAGGCGATTCTAGATCGATTTAAAGATTTTATAGATCATGCATATTTTAAAATATAGATAATACTATATTACTTAGGATAGATCTTACAAAAATAAACAAATTTGAGAATTTCAATGATTGAAAAACTAAATAAGTAAAAGAACAAAATTATAACTGAAAATTAAAAAAATTCTCGGCAACGGGGAATTGAACCCCGGTCCCCCGCGTGCTGCTCAATCGATTACTATCTTTCAAGCTTTGACAGGCGGAAATTCTAGCCACTAAACTATTGCCGATTAGCCTTTTTTTTTTTTCCAGTCAATTACAATATATTAGTTACGAATAACTACTTAAAAAGGGGAAAATCGGTGGTTTTAGCCTAATGGCAAATACTTCCATCAGACCATACCATCCAAAGGTCATGCCTTAGGTCGCCGGTTCGAACCTTTCCAGAAACATTCTGTGTTTCAAAAATCTCCGGGAGAGAGTTTTTAGTCGGTTAGAGTCCGACACTGTTGTGCTTCGGTACTTCGTCCGTTCTGGATTTTCTC